>JAPSES010090671.1:0-22130 GCA_029822895.1 Maxillicosta whitleyi | reverse complement strand
TGTAAGTGTAAGTGTTTCAGGCCGTACCTCAGGTCTGCCTTCACGACAGTCGTCCTCATGTTTCCTCTTCCTGCAGCCTCCTGGATTCAACTTTGACATGGAGTCCCTGAACCTCTCCGGAGTCCCCGGGGCCGGGTCGGCAGAGCAGTGCTCCATCATGTGATCGAAGGGCGGCGGCGCCGGAGCCGAGGTCACCCTGTGCATCAGTCTCAAGGAGTGATGATGACCGAGCGGGAGGATGAAGATGTGAGGAGCGTCCACACCGTCCTCGCTCTGGCTGAAGCTGTGTGGACGAGAACGAGGCGCGACAACATCAGCAGGACCCACACACACGATAAGGCACTTTCTCCGTAACATCACTGAACGCACATTCAGAACATCCCTCCGCCCCTGCTTCAGCTGGTCAGTGGCCGTTGTTTTTTCCTGGGTTCCTTTCAGCTGCTCACCACTGGCCTCCATTTTTACCGTACTGTTTAGCCTCAGGGTCAAAGGTGACCAAACCACCTGCCGGCTGTAAACAGTGCCTTTGACTCTTCAGTTCTAACCCTAGGTGTCATTCGAAGCAGATTCTGAGTTTAATGTGGTTAACACCTCATCGTGATTAACTTTTGTTCACTTCAACCATTCTTTTGTGCAGCATTTGACTAAACGCGTTAATGATTTGTGAAACTGTAATGGAAAAGAAAATATATAATTATTTAAAGAGTTAAAACACCGACACTTTGAACCCCCCTCCCATTACCCGAGTGTCATTCCTCCTCGTTCCCAGTTATGGATTTGAAGTGACTGAGGTCTAATGAGTCCTGGACGCCTTTGCTGTGGTTCCTGTTATATGCAGCATTATAGTGTAGGGTTACTGTGCAAAGTGCTCCCCATGTGATTTTTTTCTTTTTTCTATAACAGAGTGATGTTTTGTCTTTGGTTTGGGGTCCCATACCAGGAAAGAAAACACTAGAGTGGGTTTCTAACTCAATAGCACGAACGGTTCTTCCTTTTACCCGCCATTAAAAATACATTATGTTGGGGTTTTTTTTTCCTCCACAAAACTAAACTTCACATCAGACAAAATCATCACTGTAACTCATACCTATTCAGTAATGGGCAGAATTATACTGCCATCATGTCTACACACACGCACACAAACACACACACACACAAATGCACACAGACACACACACACAAATGCACAGATACACACATGCACGCACACACAGGCACGCACACAGACACACACATGCACACACAGACACACATGCACACACGCACACACACACGCACACACACTTTGGTTTGGACTCTTTTCACCCGGCAACAAAACTTTACCTCCGTCGACAACAGAGAGGTCTAGAAATCAAACAGGATTCATCTGTAAAATAAAAGATGTGTGTAAAAGGGTTCAGTCATCTGTGCACTGAAAGTCCAGTGCAGCCCCCACACACACACTGGGGGTGGGGGTGTCATCAGAGGGGGATGCAGCTTATTCAGCTCTCAGGACCGAAAAAAACAAAAAAAACAACCTGGTATTTGACACAACTGTTTTTGTTTTACTGTACTTTGTAAATACATGAAATAAAATAATGATATGATTGAAATAAATGTGTGTTCTTCATTTGTTCTTTTAGATTTTTCAGGAACGTAATAAAAAGAACGGCTCCGTTGTGTATTGTCTTCCAGAATTTAAGATGAAATATGAATTTCTATAATCACATAAAGGATTTGGTTGCCTTGGTGCTGTCTTAATTTTTGTTTGTTGATTATTTTATTCATGTTTATTCATGTTTTGTTCATTATTTCTGCCTTATGTTGATTACCTGATTATAGGACCAGAACACTGACAGATGGGTCTTTGTTTTTCCAGCATGAAAAAGATAAGAAAAATAATTATTTAAAGTATTTTGAATGTCTACTGTGAAAATTGAGTGAATTATTATTATTATTATGTTTGTGAATGTAACTGTGTGTGCAAGTTCATTGGAAATAGACCTGGTTATCATTTAGCATTAGGTACATTCTGAAGAGGTTATTCATTGTAAAGATTATTGTAACGATTCGGTGATTCCACAGTTATAAAGGCTAATGTTCTGTTGGACTCTTCAAATGCAATCCAATTAGTAAATCCTTCAGTACTTTTAAACGGCACAATTCCTCAGAGGTTTATAAATACTTAGGATAACTGAATTGATCACATTAGCAGTTGTCTGAGGTCAAATGGACAGGTTCATACTCGTCACACTTGACATTGGATGGTGCTGTTCTTTGCAGTTTAGATCAGTTCTGCAGAACAGTGTAGTTTGGATTCTACAAAATAACTGAATGAACCTGTCCTATGTTTTTGCCAGAGTTTGTTAGTTAATTAGCAAGATAACTCAAAAGGTTATGAACTGACTTTGATGAAATTTTCAGGAAATGTTCGCTCTGAGACAAGGAACAGATGATAAAATTTTGGAGGTGATCCGGATCACTGTCTGGATCCAGGAATTTTTTAAAAAAGAATTCTCTATTAGTTATTATTGACTGTGTTGTAGTACTAACAAATGTCCACCAGATGGCAGTGGAACTCCTGTTTTCTCATATTTCTAATTGCAAAGGTTATGTTTCTAGTGTAAAGAATCTAATAAAATAGATTTTTTTAAAAAAAAATATGGCAGTAATATTGCGGGGTGTCAGTTACAATATGTGGGGCAACTGTGCTGCTTGACGGAGGTTTGTGCTCTGAGTGATTTTCTAGTTATATGCATTTTGTTTGCGTTTCTCCAACCTTTAGATGCAAGACTGAGTGGACCCAAGTAGCTTCAACGACTGGGTAAAAAAAAAAAAAGCTGAAATCTGAGTATTTTAATGGCACTTCAGTCATTTTGTCATGTTAAAAATAATCATATATTATATTTTGGTTCACTAAAGAATGATTTCAGTTTTAGTTTTCACAGCACCAATGCCACCTTTGTGCTTGACGCTTGAGGGTGTAGACCAAACCATCTAGTCCATGGTGTAGAATGGAGGATGAGTCAAAGGTTCAGATGAAAGTCCACTGTAAATGATTGAAGGGCATTTTGACCCAGTAATGGAAGGTCGAGTTAGTAATGTAACTACAGTTTAATAAACTCTATGTAAGGTAAGTTAAACGTTTAAATGGCAAAAACATGTTAATGAGGAATAGCTGCAATATAAAATAATCTTTTTTGTATTATATATTTTTTTAGACAAAGATATTGCCAAAAAACAACCTCATTGCATAATTTTTGACCCAGTTATGCATCTAAATCTAATCTAAATAAATGTTCTGAAATGTAAGGGTATAAATATTCCTGGATTACATAATGGTCTCTTCAGCATGGAATTTCATACATGCATCACTCAGATTAATTTGACTGAAGAAATTCAGAAAAATCCTCTGCTTTCATCACACTTCAACAGCTGATAGGAGTTGGAGTTTTAAGCAAGCACATTCCATATTAAGTGCTTCACATTAAACATTAAGAGTATTAGACCATGGGAGTGATTGAAAAATATCAGGCATGAAATAAATAAAATTAAAATAAAAGATAATGATTTATAAAATGGATGAAAGGTTGTTAAATTCAGAAATAGGCTGCTCAGATGGACATGCAGGTATGTTACGCAGGGTGTGTCTTCAGTTCAGATCTATGTCGTTGCTTTCTATGTGCTGCTGTCGTGGAACTTGGTGCGTCCGATCGCGTCAGTGCGTCAGTGCGTCTGTGCGTCACTCAACTTTATTGTACAACAGCGGAAGTCGGAACGGGCTACGTGTCAGGAAAACGGAGACGAAGGCACCGAGACGGCCTGAGTCTATCTGTCTGCAACTAGTTAATACACATTTATGTCAAGTGCAGAATTGTATTTTAGTAGAGGCATTATAACAGCGGTTTTTACTGCTGCTCACGGACAATGCTAACCAAGTTTGAGACAAAGTCGGCCCGCGTTAAAGGTAAGCCGCAGTTAGCCTGGTGCTAACGTTAGCTAGCCTTAATGCTATCTGATTCAGTTCCTACAAATACGTTTGTTGCTGAACAAATGTCGTGGTGTGAATTGTGTGTGGTCTCAACTCATGGGTACATATATAACCCTATAGTACATGTGCCATATTTCGTGTCTTCAAATAGTTGACGCTAATGTGAAACTATTCATGGTTGTAACTAGCTAAACTGTCATACTTAAGCTAGCAGATATTCACACTGTCTTCATGACCACCGGCTATGTCACACCACTGATTAAGGTTAAATGTCTTTTGAAGTCCATATTGTCTATTAAAATCTGTAACTGTCTCACTTGTAGGCCTTAGTTTCCACCCTAAAAGGCCATGGGTTCTCGCTAGTTTGCACAACGGTGTGATTCAGCTGTGGGACTACCGTATGTGCACACTGATCGACAAGTTCGATGAGCATGATGGTAAGACACCTACTCATGCTTCATTATTTTCACTGTATCCTGCTCTTATTCATAGATTTGTCATACTAATTCTACATGTTTGTCCATAGGTCCCGTCAGAGGAATTGACTTCCACAAACAGCAGCCTCTGTTTGTGTCTGGAGGAGATGATTACAAAATTAAGGTGATACTTATCAGCGCTAGATAATAATAAGGCGTGTGACATGGATTAAATATATCCTGAGCACCTAAAATATGGCAGCAAGAAACTCTGCCCTTTGTTATCGATGTGTTTTACAGGTTTCCTTATTCATGGTGTGCTACCAGTGTCACTTCTGTCTATCGCTTGGTCCAGTTCTAAATGACAAAGCAGGGAAACTAAATGGCATTGACAACTATAGACCAAAAGCGTTGTCTAGCATTCCCTCTAAGGTGCTTGAACGGGTCCTCTTCACAAGACTTGATGTATTCTTATCAACAATAGATAATCAGTTTGGTTTTAAAAAGACACATGGCACTGATATGTGCGTATTTGCCTTAAAGGAAATGGTTGCCAAATATGTGAGCCAAAACTACTGTTTTTATGTGTTTTTTAGATGCCTCTAAGGCCTTTGACAGAATAAACCATAGTAAGTTGTTACAGAGAGGAGTCCCAAAGGTTATTATTAGAATACTAGTGTATTGGTATAGTCACCAGACAATGTGAGTTAAATGGGGAATGTCCTCTCCATTCCATGTATCTAATGGGGTACGCCAAGGAGGGCTTTTATCTCCTGCTCTGTTTAATGTATATATGAACGACCTATCAGTCCAGTTGAGTTTGTGTTCTACAGGCTGTTTTATTTGTCAGCTCTGTGATTAATCACCTAATGTATGCAGATGATCTGGTCATTGTGAGTCCATGTAGTGCTGGTTTACAACAATTGCTTAAGGTGTGCACGCAATATGGTCTTCTGTATGACATCAAATTCAATGCAAAGAAGAGTAATGTCATGATAGTGAGGACTAAAGAGGATAAAAAGTTGACATTCCCTGATTTCTTAGACTTACACTTTCTTTATTATCATTGCACAACAAAAAAAAGCCGTGAGATTTGGCAATGAAATGTCGATGCTTGGCTTCCGGCATACGCAACTTAAGAGTGCAGAAACTAGTGCAAATTACAATCTATAGATAGTGCAAAGAAGTAAACCTTTAAAATTTTCAAAATACCTTGAAATTTTTAATTTAAAGTTACAATGAGTGCAGTGGAGAATAATTATAAATAAAAATAAATAAATAGAAAAAACAGAATGTAAACAACATAATAAACAGTGTGTACAGCAGTAAACAGAAAAACAAGGTATTCTGATATTGTTCGTGAGGTGTGTGTGTGTGTGTGGGGGGGTTATTTTGCATTGAGTAGTCTGATGGTGAGGGGGAAGCAGCTGTTCTTGACTTCTGCCAGGCGGGGGTGGGTGGGGTCTGAGAGGATCCGATGAGCTCTGGATAGGCAGCGGCTGCCTGCTATGTCCTAGAAGGGGGGGAGCGGGGTCCCGATGATCTTTTCTGCTGTCCTCACCACTCTCTGCAGAGGTTTCCAATCTGAGGCCTTGCAGCTCCCAGACCAGACGGAGATGCAGCTGGTCAACAGGCTCTCGATGGTCCCTTTGTAGAAGGTGGTTAGGATGGGAGGGGGAAGGGAGGCTCTCCTCATCCATCGAAGGTAGTGCAGTCACTGCTGTGCCTTCTTCGCCAGGGAGGAGGTGTGGAGTGACCAGCTGAGGTTGTCGGTGATATGCACCCCCAAGTACTTGGTTGTGCTCACGACCTCCACAGCTGTGTTGTTGATGAGGAGAGGTGTGTGGCTGGGTCTGGATCTTCTGAAGTCCACAATGACCTCTTTGGTTTTGTTGACGTTCAGGACCAGGTTGTTCACCTTACACCAGTCCACCATATGTTGCACCTCCTCCCTGTAAGCCAGTTCGTTGTTGTCCTGAATGAGCCCCACAACTGTTGTGTCGTCCACATACTTCAGGATGTGGTTGCAGCTGTACCTGGGATGACAGTTGTGGGTCATCAGGGTGAACAGTAGGGGGCTCAGAACACATCCCTGGGGGGAGCCGGTGTTCAAGGAGATGACACTGGATGTGTTGTTACCCACTCGGACAGACTGGGTTCTGTTGGAGAGGAAGTCCAACACCCAGTTACAAAGGGATGTCTTGAGGCCCAGAAGCTCCAGTTTACATACCAGGTCCTGGGGGATGATCGTATTGAATGCTGAGCTGAAGTCCAAGAACAGCATCCGTATGTGGGTGTTCTTCTGCTCCAGGTGCTCCAGACTCAGGTGGAGAGCGGTGGGGATAGCATCCTCAGTGGAGCGGTTTGGCTGGTATGCAAACTGGAAGGGATCAACTGATGGGGGGAGTATGGAAATGATGTGGTCCTTAACCACCCTCTCAAAGCACTTCATGATGGTAGATGTGAGAGAAATGGGGCGAAAGTCATTTAGACATGTGATGGATGTTTTTTGGGCACTGGAATTATAGTGGCTGACTTGAAGCACGGAGGGACGACAGCTTGATTCCGTGAGATATTAAAGATGTCTGAGAGCACGTGGGCCAACTGGTCTGCACATTCCTTGATCAGCCATCCTGGAATGTGGTCAGGGCCTGCAGCTTTCCGTGCGGTGACCTTCCTCAGGGCTCATCGTACTGCTGTGGTTTTAAGCCAGAGTGTCTGTTCACTGGGGTGGGGGGTGGCTTTCCTCGTGGGGTTATTGTTCAGAGCTTCAAACCTTCCGAAGAAGTTATTGAGCTCATTTAGGAAGTCAATGTCATCCTGGCAGGGTGTGGGTGTGGCTTTGAATTCAGTGACGGTCTAGATGCCCTGCCACAGTTGTCTGGTATTGCTGGGGTCTTGGAAGAAGCCTTGGATCTTCTGACTGTGGGCACGCTTAGCTACCCTGATGGCACGGTTCAGGTTTGCCCTTGCTGATCTGAGTGCCATCGGATCGCCCATTTTAAATGCAGCATTGCGCTCCCTCAGTCTGTCACGCACCTCCTTCATCATCCAAGGTTTCTGGTTGGCCCGTGTGACGATTGTCTTGGTGATTGTAACCTCCTCCATGCACCACTGTATGTATCCCTACACAGATGCAGCATACTCTCCCACATTGGTCTGTTGATTGTCCGTTGCAGCCTCTCTGAACATGCTATAGTCTGTGCGCTCAAAACAGTCTTGCAGTGAAGACATGGCTCCCTCAAGCTGCACCCTCACCTTCTTCATGGCAGGTCTTTCTCTGGTGAGCAAGGGCTGGTATGCAGGAATTAGTATGACAGAGAGGTGGTCTGAGGAGCCAAGGTGGGGGCAGGGGGCTGCTCTGAATGCCTTCTTGATGTTAGTGTAGACTAAGTCCAATGTGTTCCCCCCTCTTGTAGCAAAATCCACATATTGATGAAAATTCGGAAGCACGGTTTTCAAGTTGGCCTGATTAAAGTCCCCAGCAACAATAAAAAAAATCCTCCAGGTGTGTGGATTGCATGTCGCTGATGGCAGAACACTCAGAGTTTGTTTACAGTTAGCGCTGGGTGGAATGTAAACAGCAACAATGGTGACACTGGTGAATTCCCTGGGCAGGTAGAAGGGTCTGCATCTCACAATCATAAACTCTATGTCCATACAGCAGTGACTGGAGACCAGAGTAGCGTTGTTACACCAGCTTGATGCAGTGTAGATGCAAACACCCCCCCCCCCCGAGTTTTACCTGTGAGGGCTTGGCTCCTGTCGGATCTGAATGTTGTTCGCCCATCTAGGCTAATGGCAATGTCTGGGACAGAAGAATTGAGCCATGTCTCAGTGAGAATGAGGACGCAGCAGTTATTTGTCTCCCGTTTGGTGTATAAGTCCAGCTTAGGTGGTCCAATTTGTTTTCCAGGGAGCATACGTTGGTGAGCAGGACCGAGGGAAGCGGCAGTCGGAATGGGTTAGCTTTTAGCTTAGCTGTAAGCCCACCGTGACAGCCGTGCTTCTGCTTCCTCTCACACCGTTTCCGATGTCTCTGCAGGCGGCCTGTGCTGGAGGGAGACTCCATTAGGTCCGAAAGGAGTAGTAGACCCAGGTTGTGTAGAGCAGTCCAGGTTTACGGGATCCAAGATGCTGGATTTACCAATGATAACCTGATGGTCATACATTAGTCTTGCACCGATTCACTGTACTTTTGATGTTGATAACATTGGTCTAGATGGTGAAATTACCGATAAAGTGACTGAGTTCCTGGGAGCCGAAGCAGCCGCAGCCGGACAGGGTGCCGCCATCTTTAAGGGTATAACTCAGAACCTCTGGCCTCCAACCCTGACACTAAGCTACACTTCCTACAGCTGCTTCTATCATCAGTAAAGGAGGCAGGGAACTCACTGTACATACAGCACACTGGGCAGAAAAGATGGGAGGGAGAAGGCTGAGGACTAGTCATGGCTCGGTTAGGCTATGTTTTTACCGTGCCAATCAAGGACTAAATTCAACCAAGTAATAGGTGCTAGAGATAATAGTTAAGTCATGGATTAAAACTAGATGAAGAGCACTGAAATAAAGAGTGACTAGCAACAGTGCTAACAGGTGGAAAATACACTCACGGGGCATGACATCAGAACCAATCAGGTGAAATTGGATCCTTTTCCACAGCACACCTGATGACTTCTCACAGTACACTAATGTGCCTCAGCACACAGGTTGGGAAACATTGCCCTAAAGACAACCGTGTTCACCTCTGCACTTTTTTTCCTCACCACCTCACGCCTGTTGAGCATAATTATGATGTTGGTAACAGGTAACTGTTGGTGGTCAAAGAGGCCCTAGAGCAGTGGAGGCATTGGCTGGAGGGGGCAGAACATCCGTTTCAGGTGTTCACAGACCATTGCAACCGGGAATATACCTGGAGGGCTAAGTGCCTGAATGCTCATCAGGCAAGATGGTCTTTACCCGCTTAAATTTTAACATCTCTAAGAACAGTAGGTCTAAGAACAGTAAGGTTGATGCTCTGTCCTGCCTGTATGCTCCTTCTTCTTCTTCTCAAGGAGAACCTGAGAACATCTTGCCCCTGCCAGTGGTAGTTGGTGGGGTGACATGGGAGACACAGGATCAGGTGCGGAGGACCAATGAGTGTCAGACCACTCATCCTGCCTGTCCCAAGGCCCTCCTTTATGTTCTTAAGGCCCTAGTTCATTCACTGGGGTCACACCTGCCGGCTGGCCTGTCACTCCAGGGCCAGAAAGATGTTAGCATTCATGCAGCAGAGGCTTTGGTGGGAGGGCATGGAGGGGGAGTTTAGAGAGTATGTTTCTTCCTGCCCTGTTTGTGCACAGGTCAAGCCATCCCATCAGCACCCCACTGACTTGCTGCAACCCCCGCCAATTCCAACATGTCCATGGAGCCACATCTCCTTGAAGTTCATCACTGGGCTGCCCCTCTCGGATGGTAAGATAGTGGTATTGTCAGTGGTAGATCGATTCTCTAAAATGGCACATTTTATTATCCTGCCAAATCTCCCCTCTGTAGTGGGAGACGGCAGGGGTTCTGTTGGATAATGTTTGTCGAGTGCATGGGTTCCCCAGGGATATTGTGTCACACATTGTGTCACCCTAATTCATGTCCAAGTTTAGGGCAGAATTCTGTTGGCTTATTGGGGCCAAACCTAGTCTTTCCTCTGGGTACCACCCGCAGTCCAATGGGCAGACTGAAAGAACCAATCAGGTTTTTATTGGATTGTGCCTCGTCACCTCATTCTATCCCTCCATCTGGAGCCAGCAGGTAATCTGGTTGAAGTTTTGCACAAAACACTCTGCCCTCTTCCTTCATCGGGTTTTCCCCATTCCAATGTGTATCCGGGTACCAATCTCTTCTGTTCCCAGAGCAGGAGGGGGAGGTTAGGGTTCCGTTCGGTGCAGCTCTAATCCAGAAATGCAGGAGGGTATGGGGGCATGTTGGGCACTCTCTCATCAAGGCATCAGCTAGGACCAAGAGGGCAGCCGACTGGCATCATTCTGATGCTCCTCCCTACTGGGTGGGGAAGAAGGTTTGGCTCTCCACCTGGGATCTGCCCCTGAGGGTAGAGAATTGCAAGTTGGCTCCTCGTTTTATTGGTCCATTCCGTATTGCAAACATCTTGTCTCCTGTTTCTGTCAGGGTTCTCATACTGAGATCTCTCCCACCTTCCTACACTGTGCAGTGCCTCCTGGCTGCACAGCATCGTGGTCTGGGTTGGCAGTACCTAGCTGATTGGGAGGGTTATGGTCCAAAGGAATGGTCCTGGATTACAGTGCATCATGTTGTCGATCTCTAACTCATCTCAGACTTCCACCAGGACCACCCAGAAGTTCCAGGGCCATCAGGTGCTGGCCATTGAGGGTTGAGGGCACTGTCACACCTGTACATTATGTTTCACTCACCTCAACTGTTTCTTCTTTTCCTCACACATGACCCCTATCACCACACAGTAGGGCTGCACAATTAATCGAAATTTAATCAAAATTGCGATTTTGGTCGCCATGATTATAAAAAGCTGAAATCACGATTTATTTATTTTATTTATTATTATAGGTGGGCGCTCTTCTGAATACAGCATCAAACCATTTTAAACAGTTTACCAACCACCAGGGGGCAACCGTATTCATTAGCGCCGCATCGCTTAATTAGCCAACAAGCGAGCTAAAGACAGCAGCTCCTCAGTGTAGCACGATGTTGTAGCAAGAGCCGATTTCCGAGGCAATAGTCAATGAAGATGAAGGTGAGCTCTGGTAAAAGAGGGTGTGAAAATGACTGAACAAACCGAAGGCCAAGTTGATCAAGCTTCTGGAGGTAAGGAGTCTGAGCTCGTTCCTCGAAAGGGCTACAAGTCTGTTGTATGGAGCTATTTTGGATTCAGGAAAAGTGATGTCGAACAAAAGCAGGTGTTGTGTAAAGAATGAGGACGAATTGGGTCCGCACCACAGGGGAACACAACTAATCTGTATAATCACTTAAAGGGGAATTCTGGCCATTTTACACATATCTCATCTGTCATGTGGCACAGGTAAACATTAGGAAATGGATGTTTACGCTAGTCCCTATGCATTTCGCTAGAATAACAACCATGACAAGATTCAGTATGGCTTGTGGAAGTCTTTTTCTGTGGACAAAAATGAAAAAAAGAAATACAGGATTGTATGACCTTCACGATCGATTTGTGCCACCTGCTGTGGAAAGTGGAAGAAAATTGAGGTATGTGTGCTGATTCAAAAAGTTGAAACTGTAGTGTGTCTGTGGTCGCTCATGCTAAACTTATGCATCTGGTTGATTGGTAAGGACCCCACCACCTCGGCCAATATGCTCAAATGCATTTTGATGGCAGTTCAGAGTTATACGGAATGTTTAAAGATTGTTCGATAACGTTCGCTTAACCGAAAACAGCGCATGAGACGAACTTTGGTCATGCCACATCATTTTTTTTCCAAGGTTTTTTCCCTATGATCAACTTGCTTTGACCTCAAACAGATGAGATATGTTTGTAAAATGGCCAGAATTCCCCTTTAAAGAACAATCATGTGGAAAAATACGAGTGTATGAAAAGCAAAGTTCCCAAAGCCCCGCAGACCCATCCCAAAGTCCTGTCACAGACAACCATAAATGCCACACTTCACCTTGCAACACCATATGCATCAACATCAACAAGACACCAGGAAATAACACACGCAATAGCAATTTATTTAGCCAAAGCCATGGTTCCCATAAACACAGTTGACAATGATGCATTCAAACAAATGATAAAAATGCTGGACAAACGATATGAGATGCCACCCAGAAATTACTTCTCGAAGGTGGCATTACCTGCGCTGTACAAACAATGTCGGGAAGAAATACAAAAAGAAATATCAGCTCTCCCGTTCTATGCAACCACGACTGACCTATGGTCAAGCAGAACCATGGAGCCATACATGTCCCTGACAATAAATTACATTAATGAGGATTTTGAAATGAAAACTCGCTGCCTGCAGACGTCATTTTTTCTGGAGGATCATACGGGAGAAGCTATTGCTCAAGGCTTGGCAGAGGTACTAGCTTCTTGGGACCTGCAAGAGGAGAGGCTTGTCTGCATCACAACGGACAACGGGGCCAATGTCGTCAAGGCAGCAGCTCTCAATCAGTGGACAAGACTTCAGTGCTTTGGCCATAGGCTCCACTTGGCAATTGGTGAGTAGTGTGGTTAAATTTTTATTTTTATTTTGTGGGGCGCCATCTAATAGCACATTGAGCCATAGTAACTTAGAACACAAATTCCCCCTCACTGAAGAACACCAGAGGGAATTATTAAACCATATGAAACCATATATCAAACCAAACTGTAGCCTATGATAGGGTATGCAAACAATTTAAATTAATCTTTGATATTGTGTATCATAGTGAAACACCTGTGAAACACACATTTACACTCTACATACTTTGCCAAAGATTTGTAGCAGTAAAAGTTGCATTAAAAAGTACTAATGTATTTTAACTGTACAACACAAAGCTAAATAGAATTTTGTTATATTTAATAATATTCTATTTAATAATAGAATAGAATGGATAACTCAACATGACTCTTGTGTTTGTGTGTTTTTTCCAGAGAATTCAGTGAAACATCAAAATATTGATCGTGCGATGGGGGTCTGCAAAAAACTTGTTAGCTGTTTCTCCTACAGTTGGAGGCGCAAAAGGGAGCTAGCACAGGCTCAAAAAGACTTGAAGCTGCCAGAACATGGGCTGAAGACGGAATGCACCACAAGGTGGGGATCAAGACAGGCAATGATCGCAAGAATCCTGGAGCAGCACAGGGCCATTTCTCATGTACTAACTTCAGACCGAAAAGCAAGAACCCTCATCTCAAAATGGCAGGATACTGAAATCCTGGAATCCATCAACCAAGCTCTCCAACCTCTGCTCGTATTCACCAATGCACTTTTCAAGTGAGAAGTATGTGAGTATCTCTTTTGTGAAACCAGTACTCCACCTGTTCAGCACATCCACCCTCAAAACAAGTGGTGATGCTTCAACCCTCACCAATACCATCAAAACCAAAATCCTTATGTACTTGGAGGAGAAATACCAGGATCCTGAGTCACAAGAACTGCTAGATAAGGCATCTGCTGTCGACCCTCGCTTTAAGCTGAGATATGTGAATGAGGACAGGATTCCACCAATCCAGGCCAGGCTCATCTCTGAGATGGTTACCTCTGCAAGCATGGTTAGTAAAAATTGGCTATATATATATATGTGTGTGTGTACAATACATATCATAATGTTAACTAAATGCATTACAATCTTTTATAAGATGACTGAAATGTGGTAACCTAAATACAGACAGACATTAAATATTTACTCTTGAAGGAGATGGGCCCAACTGATCCACATGGAGGCACCACAGATGATGCAGAGGATGAACCAAGTGCACGGTGCACTGTGCACCTAAATGACGGAAGACTTTGGGGAGCTTTTTCAAAGGCACTGGGGCAACCACATCATCCTCTCCTCACCAGGAGCAGCAGACTGAGGCATCTGAGCTTCAGGCTTACCTTCAGTGTGCCTGCTTTGACAATGAAAATGACCCACTGGACTGGTGGAAAGAACACAAGAAATTGTGTCCAAGAGTGTCAAAGCTGGCGAAAAAATACCTCTGCATCCCAGAGACAAGTTCCCCACCAGAACAGCTGTTCAGCACAGAGGGCAATATAGTGACATGCCTTCGGGCATCCTTGAAGCCAGAACATGTAGACAGGCTGGTGTTTCTGGCCAAAAATCTGTAGGCCCACCTCATGTTATTGTCCTCAAGTTGTAATTACTACAATTCAGTTTTATTTTGTTCATCCCTTACATCAGTGTTTCTCACCAGGAGTGCTACAGCCCCCCAGAGGGCGTTGGGAAGCTCTAGGGAGGCGGTAACTGGAGGTGGTGCTTAAGCACTGCTTATTGACATTTGGGACTATTAGTCCATTTAATTTTTTAATACTGAGGCATTGGCAGGGGTCAAGGGGATGTTGGGAGGCCTATGTTGAGGTTCAAGGGTCTCATTTGTTCAAAAAAGGATGAGAAACACTGCCTTACATAGTTAATTTCGTGGTTATATTTCATTTTGTGGCCTTAAACTACATTTATTCTGCACTGAAAATTGTTTTGTTTTTTTAAGTTGTGCAATAAAATTATTTTTTTTATTGTTACATAATCGTGATTAATAATTGTGATTTAAATTTTGACCTAAATAATCATGATTATCATTTTTCCCATAATCGTGCAGCCCTACCACACAGTATTTCAGTGCACTCCTTCCTCATTTCCTTTGTCGGTTTATTTTCTCATCTCCATGGTCAGGACCAATTCACATCACCCCGCATCGTCCTCCATTTGGTTGAGACTCTGTTTTGTTCCTCGTTGGCTGATACTCTTATTTTCTGCTCAATAAAGAGCCTTGTCTTTCTGTTGCATCACTCTGCCAATGGATCCATTATTCCACATGACAACTCCATAATAAAAGTATACAAAGGAAGTGATATTCCCAGTCCCTGTCGTACATGGAATACTTGTGTGTTTATTAGTGCATTTCGTCTTTTCTTAGTGCAATATTTGTTTTGTCATTTTAGGTATTTTATTAGTCAGTCATGTTAATGTAGATTTTAATATTTTATATTTCTGCCTCCTGGACAGATTTTGTCTGGAGTCTCTTCAAGCTTAGTTACCTGTTTTAGCTACTTCTGTGCATTTGTGTTGTGCGTACGCTGCCTAGGATTTAATTGTAATAACATCGGGGTAGTTTTTAATATTTATTTTATCTGTTGCTGTTTAAGGAAACCTCCTGTGTTTTATTTCTACGCTGTGCATTGAAATTTTGTTCTGTAATTTCATTTGAAATGTTTTTATTGAATGACAAGAATAAATCTGAATCTCAAATAGAAAGAACATGGGTAGAAAAAGCACCAAGGACGGATAGAGGAGTTAGAGAAAATGTGGAGTATGAAGGCAACAGTAGTGATGGGGGCACTGGGGTCAGTGACCCCCCTAAGCTGAATGGATGACTCGAGCAGATACCTCTGTCAAAAATAGTGTAGTCTTAGGAAAAGCTAAGATCCGGTGCCGAATCTGCAGACTCCCAGACCTCTGTTAGAGCACCCAAGTCTGACTTTTGAGTGCATGGTGGTGCATGTGCTTAGGTGTATCGAACAGTCCTGTTCTCTAGTTGGATCAGTCATGTTGGTCTTTGATTTCACTTGTGCAAAAACTCTGGAAACTCCTGAAGTATCTGAAACCCTGTGAAACCCTATAAAACATGGTGAAATGTGGTGAAACCCTGTGAACTCACCGGTCCAGTGAATGAGCAGGTGGAAAAATCACTGCATCCCCCATTTGTCTCCGTCACACACCTGGATCAAACATGTACATTTACATAAACATCTGTTTTGAAGTGAAAGGTGACAAAACAGAAATGCATCAGTCAGGAAGGAGGAAGACATGCCCACCTGTTGATGGGCTCACATGAGACACCATCGCCTTGGTAACCAGTATGGCAGCTGCAGTTGACAGTCAACCCTGTCTGATTACAGTCTGCATCGAGGTGACAGCCTCCATTATACTCAGAGCAAAGGTCAGGAGCTGATGGACAGGAGACAACGGACACACATAGTTACATTTCTAACAGAGATAATGAAGACAGACAGAGGAGACACTGAGCCTAACCTTAACCCTGATATGACTCTGATCTTTCATAACATTCTCAGTTTTACTCACACATTAAAATGTTAGTGGTGATAGGTCTTTTTACACCAAGTGTCAACACACCCACACATGGCAGACAGTTGTTGCCTCTTTTTGTCTGTCTTCATTCATCAGCTGTTGTGCTGTTGGGGTTTTACATTATGGGCCAGATCTACTAAAGGTTTGCATGTATAAAAACGTGTGCAACCCCCCCAACCCCTCCAAATCAGAGTGAGTGGCAAAAACAAAGCAGCAACATGGTGGAATATAGCACTAATTACAGTGAGACCGAGAGAAGTGTGAAACATAGCAAGAAATTAAAGACAATTGGATTCGACATGGATCCATACAAGGTACCAAACAAAAAGTGGTCTACTGGAAATCACGTATCCTGACATTTATATGGACCTGATTTCACTGCTGCAAAAATACACAATGCAAAACCTGAAAGCAAACAAAAGCCTCCATGTTTGGTTGTACTTCAAGGCCGTATTTGTTGGTGAAATGAAAGTGATGAGAACACTGATGGATATTATGGTTGTCTATGGACAGGTTCGTATGTATATAGCATATATATACAGTAAATTGTGAGTTAACTATTATCAGACATGCTATGTTCATAGCTAACGCTGCCATTCACTACTTGTACAAGTGAGACATAGCCAGAGAATGACTGAGCCTCCTTTGAAACCATGGATTGCTCCAGTCAAGACAGGGACAATTTGGGCAGCTTATTGGACATGTATAGGAGGACTAGGACAGACGTGTTCACATGCAGCAGTGTACTGCACTACCATATCAGTGGCTTAAAAAAATAGAACATAAAATATAACTAAATGACAGATGCTAATAGTAAGAGCTTTACTTAGAAGCAATGTTAGCCAAAATGATAATGTAACTTGACATATGATTTTACCCGAGAATACAGCATAAACTAGAAAAGCACTCAGAGAGAGCAAACCTCTGCCAAGTGGCAAAGTTCAGATCACATATTTAAAGCCACTATATGAGAAAATAGGAGTTCCACTGCCATTTGGTGGACATTTGTTAGTACTACAACAACGTCAATGATAACTAATAGAGAATCATTTAAAGAATTCCTGGATCCAGACTGTGATCCGGATCACCTCCAAAATTTAATCAGCTCTTCCTTGTCTCAGAGCAAACATTTCCTGAAAATTTTATTAAAATCGGTTCATAACGTTTTGAGTTATCTTGCTAACTAACAAACAAACCCTCCCAAAAACATTACCTCCTTGGCGGAGGTAACTAGAAAAGTTAATAAATATAAATATTAGTCCCTTATTTATTTGGACAGCATTTTACGATTCTTAAAGGGATATGCCACCCCCAGACCAAATTCAGTGTATCCCCCACACTCCTCAGACTAAATAAGTGTGTGGAAGCATTTTCCTGATAACCCACTTAATGTCCGAATCCAAGACAACTGACCACTGGTTGGCAACGCGTAGTACATGAATCCTTATGTCGCCAAAGAAGTGAATTCGGCCAAAGCGAAGTAATGTACTTAATGTTGTCCCCCAATTACTTTCCGTGTACTGTGCATTCACTTTGATGATGAATGACGGTGCAATTCGCAGCGCAAAGGGCTTGTCTTACTTATTTTGATGCGGAGAAACACAACCAACGCACACCGAGGACCATCAGTCAGTGGGAGCCCCCACATCTTCAGCAACACAACTGGAGATTCAGGAAACCACCGTTACCTGTGTGGCTATTATTAGCCCTAGTTTTGACCATTTTTGCTCAGTAAAAAACCCTATAAATAACGAAGCAGTCACAATCTGCTCACCTCACAAGTTTTAAGATGTGTTTAGTTTGATCGCCGGCAAACTCTGCTACGCTGTGTTGCTGAAGACGTGGGGGCTCCCACTGACTGATGGTCCTTGGTGTGTGTCAGTTATTGGACAATAACTCTTCCTCATTTTTAGACTGTTCTGAAGTTTTCACAGTAAGCCAAAGCCACTACTCAACTCTGTCTTTTTGCCACGCAGTAGTCATAACTGCAGTGACTTCCACTAGCTGTGATGTAATGTGCATACCCTCTATACGTTCAATGTTAGGCTACAGTGTGACAAAATTATATGCGCCTGACAGTCATTCAGTCCAACAACCCTCACAGCCCCTCCACCTTTAAAATGAAAAATAAATGAATTAATGAGTACACATGAGTCTGGATCATTCAGTGAACAGTTACCATTAGTGCTGGCCTATCCCAGAACAATTTTCCCAGCATATTGTCTCAAGTAGTGCATGCAAAATCCTCATTTAAATTTCTCTAGTAAATCACGTGCAAATCGTGGTTCAAACCCCACATGCAAGATTCTAGATTGCGCACGCAAATTAGTACATGCAAATTGGGACCTTAGTAGATCCGGCCCTATGAGTACTTCAGTTAATTCTTGTCTTTACCACCAGAAGTAGGACACGTCCCACCAAAGGATCTGACCACCACAGTAACACAGCTGCATCATACAAGCATTTGGTCAGATTGACTAAACGACCCAACAACCAATCACAGCAGAGCATCTATCCAGCTGATCCAATACCAGAGGTGAGGACTCACGTGGTTCTGGGATGCAGAAAGTACCATTTCCCTCGAATCCAGATTTACACTGACAGCCAATGGAGGGTAGACAAATAGCCTGAGGATGGCATGGACGACATTCCTCTGGGAGGGAACCTACACACAACAGATACACAACAGACACACAACAATGACAGACAACACAGAAACAAATACAGACACACAACAGATATACAACAGAGACACAATACAGATGCATAACAGACACGCAACAGATATACAACAGAGACACAATACAGATGCATAACAGACATAAACACACAGACACAACAGATATATGACAGATACAGGACAGACACACAACAGACATAAACACATAGACACATAACAAATACACAACAGAGACACACACCAGATACACAACAGACATAAAAACACAGACATGCAAGAGACACAAAACAGGGCAGAGGGAACAGTGTGTTGGTCTGTGGACTCATTGACCCCTTTTATGCTGTAATGGTTAACAATTGGTGTAATAATCAGATAATGATGCACTGACAGTCACTTCTGAAATAGGGCTATCCATAAACCCTGGTGTAGATGTTTCAGGCCATTACTAGATTTAATTCAGAGTTTGTACATACCTAGTGACGTAGAATCCAACTTCCTGTTATTGTCTTCTACGTCACTTCTGTTTTCTCTGATTTAATAGTTTTTCCACATGTTCAGATGTAACAGAACTAAATACATCAGATTAACCTGTGTACATTCAGGAAGACATGGAAGTATTGAGGAAAATCTGATTTGTTATAGTCAGATTACTGCCATTATCTCATTAAAAAGACCAGATTAGACTGTTTACATGATCAATAATAATCAGATAGTGATCAGAGTATCAGTGTAAACAAGATCATGATGTATGAGGAAGGATAGAATAGAATAGATGGATGGGGAGGGTTTATGCAGGAATATGATTAATAATGAGATTATAGAACTAATAACACAGTCAACAGTTGTTACACCTATGTTATGTCTTTTATTAAACATTCAGTGCTGCCGTGTTCCTTTAAAGCTTTCATTAAAAAAAAAAAACACTCAGTTTTAATAGGACTCAGGTAGGTCTATGACATGTGACTCTCATGATGCTTTGCATGTTTTTGCACACCATATACATGTTCCAGGGGTTGTACATAAATCGTGGCTTTGACCCTGACACAAGGAGCCATTTGTGTTTGGGTTACAAAGAGTCAGTTGGTTTTAACTTAGAGTCTCTGTATGACTCCTTCCTCCTGTCTGAACATAGCTCTTTGATTGGCGGCTACCTTTCCCATGTGTCAACACATATCCAAAGTACAGTAACAAACAGTGGTGAAGCTGGTGAAGTTATTGTTTGGTGATGCAGTATGCAAGTCTAATTTACTATAACCAGATATCACCACTAGGGTACACCAAAGCATATGTACCACTATCTTGAAATATTCATTTAAAATATAATAAAAATACACAGAATGTTTTTTTTAGTCAGACATGTCCCTGACAAGTGTCTACTTATAGGATGGACATTATATTTAGACTAGAGGTGGAGGTAGTACAGGTAGATCACATGGAATTAAAAATAGAGAAGTTAACTACAGGATACATGATAGTGTAATTACAACTCCAAGATTTAAACCCTGATCTCCCACATCATACTCCTTACCAATACCCACTGAGGTATCCATACACTAATGGGGACAACAGTAGTGCTACCCACTGAGGTATGGCAGCATTCGCCACAGCATGGCAAATCCTTGAAGTAGGAATCATAGCCAGCTGCACTTCTTGTCTTCACCATGGCCACAGAGGTGATCATTTGAACATTGTGGTTGGGTGGTTGGAGAGCAGCAAATAAGACCCGGATTGAGGATGCTACTGGTCAGAGCCTACATTGATGACCTCACAACACTCACCACAGCCAGGGCCTGTACTGTACGACTTCTGAGTAAGCTGCAAGAAAACACTGAGCTGGCTTGCATGACGCTCAAGCCAAGCAAATTCAGAAGTCTTTCCATTATCTAGGGGAAACTGTCAGACCATAACTTTCACATTGGTGTGAGACTATTCTAACTGTCTTAGAGAAGCCTGTGAAGAGCCTGGTTGATGGTGTCATGCTTCCCTTAAAGACAAAGTGCAAGTAGATCAGCTCAGGAAGGAAGCAACCAGTGGTCTAGAAAACATGGCAAGCTGAAGCTCTAGTGAATGTAGTTCACACTTCTTCCATGCCTGATGTGACCACTAAGCCTATATGAAGTACCAATCTCTAAGGTGGAAAAGCTGGAGAGACTGGTTAGTGCCTACACAAGGAAGTGGCTGGCTCTTTCCAACTGCCTCAGCAGTACTGGGCTCTATGGCAAAAGGGTAGTATTAGTATTATTTTCTTGGATGTCTGACATACTGTGGTAAGCGTCTTGCATCATTTCCTGTTTGCTGCGATTGCCTTTGGTTTACAGTTCTGATAGAATTGCTGTCTATTCCTGTGCCGTTAAAGATTGCCCATTTTAAAAAGTCATTAGAGATTTAAATAAATAAATGTAGGGTCTCTGACTAACAGTAACCTCTCTAAATTTGTTTAATCAGTTTAGTCCTGGTAACTAATTTTCGGTAGCTTAGCCGCTAAGCATGGCTTCTGTCTCTCCCTCCCATTCTCCTTGTTCTCCTCCTTTTCTTTCTTGCTCTGTGTGTCAGAATGCTTAGTTTTTCGCCTGCTTCCTTCCTTGTCTGCTTTCTGTTCCGGCTCTCCTCGAGGACAGATGCCCTTTTACTCACTCCCTCTCTCTCCCTGCTTGCTTTGTCTTATGTTTTCCCTGATTTAACTTCTCTTCACACTCCAGACGAACGGGCAAAATGGATTTGATTGGCTGGTCCCTAAATGGAATTGGTCAGATTTTCTCTACAAGAAAGCAGAACACAGGGGAGGCTGCGTGCCCACATGACACCTTTCCTGTGGGATATGCGATGGACTCCTGGTTAACATGGAGGACTGTCTATAATTGACAATTGACTGTTGAAGATGTAGAGGACATCTACATATTTGGATTTATGATACTCGGATTCCTATTGATTGGAGGTTTTTGGTTCCTGGGGCATCGCAAAAATAAGGGAGATTTGGCAGCGTTGCAGGTGCATGTGGCACTGTCGGATTCAAAAATCGAGGGTCTGGTCAGAGGTCTCAACACTCTGACTTTTGCGCTGACGGAGCTGAACCGAAAAATGGACTTGGTTCTGGAACTCATCAAGTAGACGGATGTCAAGTTGGAGGAAGTTGGGGCTCAGCTGGAAATAGGCCGTGAGCCAGGACCCCAAAATGGACCCCCTGCAATCGAACGAGTGGGCAATTTCTAATTTTTTGACTTCTTGGACATCTCAAGTAAACATTTTGGCATGATAACCATTGCAAACAGGTAGCTTAGTGGTAGTTATC
>JAPSES010090662.1:0-22133 GCA_029822895.1 Maxillicosta whitleyi | reverse complement strand
GAACTTTAACCCCCCCCCCCCCCCCATTCTTTTCCAACTATTTCTGCGACTTTTCATGTGAATGCCATGCATGATCAGTCCCCTCTGTGGCTGCCTGAAAATATGCGTTTTATCCTCTTATTCAAACAGTGCTGGCCCCTTCTTTCCTTAATGACCTAGGTTTCACCCCACACTCAATGTACATTCGATTCCTAACATGGGCTCATGGCACGTTATGTAAACTTCTGAAAGAAAGTCCTCATGGCAATATCATTACGTTTATAACAATTTAACACACTGATTAAATATTAACTTTACATCTAGCCCATTAGTGCGCAAGTGCGTACATTGGAGGCATAATATCACGGTGTTCTATAAAATAATTCTTCTTCTTCTTCTTCTTGCTAAAAAAGATAAATGTCAAACTTCTGGTGACGCTGAAGGGAAGGCCAGAGGATTAAGTCGTAAGGAGATATTCATATGAGGAATTTGAATATATTTTCTAAATTATGCAAAAATCCATCTGTCAGCTGTTGAGTGATACAGAAGGGTGAAAAAATAAAGGAAAACTTGATGATTCTGCCATTATAATGTGACTAACCACACGGCACAAGGGTCACAGAATGGTTCATTGAGTAGGAACACAATGGGCATCATAAGCTATGGCCGTCACAGTCATCAGATCTCAACTAGAGGTATGAATAATTGGCTTAATGATTAATTTTGCCTGTGACTCACCTGTTAATGACTGAAAGACAGTTAGTTTTTTTTTTATTTTTTTTTTTTTTACTTTAAATGGCTATTTTATACTACTTAATTAAGAGTCAAATGAATCTGGACTTATTTCATTTATTTGAAGCCAGAACTTTAGTCAAATTAACAGACAAGAGAATAAACCTAACATACTGTGCATGTTTTTGGGTGGTGGAGATGGTCAAGTCAATCCCTACTTTACCCCATGCCCTAAAATGACTCACAGATCTGTGTTTATTGACTTTGATCAGTTGAGTCCTACCACATACAACCTAATAACGACACAAATATTTATAGAGGGTGGCAAAAGTGACATAAATTACAGTAAAAATTTGATTTGTTGGATGGAAAGGGACTGATTGAGCCAAATCTATCTATGGGTTGAAAGAAACAGTCGAGTGAATCCTGACTTGGATTCACTCGCACACAGATTTGTTTACTGACAAGATCTGCTATAATGCTTCAAACTTGGGCACACAGATGAACTTCTAAAGTTCAAGTCCTCTGATTCAGGTTTGTCCCTTTGGGTGTGACTGGGAAATTCACTGATTTTAAATGACTTGTACAACCCGACTCTTATCTGTGAGTGAATCAGAATCATTCGGATCCTTAAAATAATGAGTTTCCCATAAATAGGCAAACTTGCAACTTTTTATAATTTTTTTAAACATTTTTTTTATGTGGAGCAACAGTGCTACCCTCTGAGTCACGTCCCCACTTAAAAACAGTTTTATAAGCCGGTACATTAATATAATGTAATGACTACTCTACTTCCTTTACTCAGACTCAGAGCTGATTACCTGTTCTTTGTTCTTGCTGTCGAGTGCAGATAAAGCCTTTTATGTAAAGTGAATTCATTAGGGGAGTCTATGCTATTTTTATCATTTGCTGCTGATCTCGGCTTCCCTCTGCCATATCTCCACTTAAAAGTAACATTAGAATAATGTTCACCTACAATTCCGTCCAAGAGAAGGATTTTCCAACTTAACAAGGTAACTCTGCAGCTTTATCGTTCAGCCAAGGCCGGACAGATATTAATCAATGTTGTAACGCTGTAATTTTATGTAGGCTTCAAATTCCCAGTTATGTTCTGCTACTGTTCCACATTATGATGCATGTATTAAATAGAGAAATTTCCACACTTTTTGAACCCAAATGAACACTTAACAGAGATTTTGGACCAGTATATTAGGCAAGACTCCACCTTCATCATGAAATCACTAAATGAGGGAATATATTTCATGTATATTTGATATATTTGATGTCCGCTCCTTCAGTAGAGTTCAGAGAGCTGTTGAATAAATTCCAAGAAACACCTAACGTGTACTGGAGACCGTACTGTGTGTATTTTCGTTTTGGTTATTAACCATAAATATAGTGTATATCCATATAAAAACCTTTGAATCCTAATTAAACAGGACAGAAAATACACTGAAAACCTTTGCAGAACATTTCCGAAGTTGTAGTTTCTTCATAATGAATGTGGTCTTTCTTGTCAATGAATACATTTCTTACTTGACCTTTACTTCCATTCATATTTTTATCATGTAGAGCTCAATAATACAGCCAAGAACAATAAGTCTCGCTCACTTCCATGTACCAGGTGTGCAGCTGACAGAGACTGTCCTCCTTTCTGCTCCAGTGATGATCCATCCACCTCCTTTCCCCTTTCCCACTCACCCCATTTATCCAGAACCAAAACTCATTCACATGCATCTCGTGCAGGAGGAACTAATCAGGGAGTGTGAATGAGACTTTGTATCTGTATTGACCCTCTGTGGTTTTCTTTGTAGTGCATGGCTGCCTAAGGTGTTTGATAAACCTCTTCCAAGAGGCTCTGTGGGAGATAAAGACTGTCTGTGGAGTTTGCGCGCTCAGAGTTGTCAATTTTCTCAATTTTGTGTTAGCCAAACGCAGATCACTGCAACACACAGTATGTAATACTATCATGTTATTTTTGCATGATATTTGACTTGTCTAATTATGTGTTGTGATGTCAAATCAGTTATTGACATTTAGAAGTTTTGATGTCACAATTTTGTCATTTTCTCCCTTAAAGAATGAAAAAAAAAAATCATAATGGGTTCTTAAACCTGGCTAAAATCCTCATCACATTTTTAGCAAAACCCACTGTCCAAAGCCAAAATGTTTCATTTGACTCATTCATCAGACATTACTCATATCACACAATAGCCAAGATACTGTTTGCTTTCTTGTGCCGAAGGAAGAGATAATAAATGCCGTAGAACTGACACATACAGGCTCACCAGTTGTGTCACAATTGTAATATTATTTTGTGATTTTAATTGCTTTTCTGTGAACTTCTCAGCATTGTGTTTGTGTGGGCTGTTAGTGTGTAGGAAGTCAAGATGTCAAATTTAAATGCCGGACAGTGCAGACCTGGTTTATTCATATTCTGTGGACAATAGTTCATCTGTGAGCGACAGGAGGTTTTCACATAGGTCTATTGGGAGCCAGCAGGCTATCGCAGCTTGCTAAACTATGAATCAGCAAGCATTTTTGCCCATGATATAAAAATAATATTAACAGTAGATTAAAGGTTCTCCTTATATCCACTGTTTGTTGGTATTGGAGGGGGTGTATCTGTACAGCTCTTTAAACATATCTGCCTTAAAACCACTTTGAGTAGCTCTTTTTACAATGTGGTGGGTCACAACAAGCAGTATATGTATGCAGCACCCCAAGCCGTGAAATTCGACCTAAATGGATTTATTTGTCATTGAAAGGTTAACCTGCAGACAAACGAGTGGATCAGAGCAGCCCAAACTTATCTACGTCACAATGTCATAAGCCCCGCCCAGAACCGTGTATGGCACGCCCACGGGCCTATTAGCCTACCGTTCAGATACACTCTTCAACAAACGAATCGGAATCGGCTGTTCTTCTTCATCTTCATCCTCGTCTGATTCAGGGTCGTAGATGTATGGTTGTATCTCCGAAGACACTTTATTAAATCCACAAACTTCACGGACTTTCCATCAACAGATCGCTGCAGGTCGACCAACACTCAGCTGGGCGTTTCCTTTCCTCTTCCGGTTTTTTTTTTACCCCCTCCTTGTTTAAACCAATCAGAGGTGCCTTATTAACGCCTCATGAATATTCACGAGGGACACTGGAAAAGCCAGTCGTTCAACCACAGACCCTCTTCTAGTTTACAGAAAACAGCTTTAAGCAAGAAAAATAGGACATAATTTTTTCACAGAAATGATGCACAATGCATTTAACCATAGTGGTGACACAGCAGTATGAATAAAAAAATTAATAGAAGTTGACCTTTAAGCTTGGCTTTTTCTTCCAACATTATTTATTTTTGCTAAGTCCTCAAGTTTTATAGAAGGAAATAGTTCAGATCTTTCCGTTAGATAGTTATTACAACGATTAATATATTTCAGCCTCAACTGATGCAGGGAGTAGCTTCTCATTTCTGAAACATCACTTTGCTTGGACTGTGCCAGGATTCATTGGGCTTGTGAACAAATGGATCAGAGAGCATGAGACATGATTTTCACACATGGATTGGTCATCACAGAGTCCAGACCTGAACCTCATTGAGATTCTTTGGGGTGTGATGGAGAAGACTTGATACAGTGGCCCAACTCTCCTCATATCATAGCAAATCTGCTGGGAACACATTCAGTAATCAAGCATTGTGTAAAATACGCCTTTGTCTAATTTACAGAAATCAACAAACTGCACTATTTCATCAAATAACAGATAATTTGAGCATTCAGAGCTAAGATAACACAGATAATACACTCAAAACACCTACATAGTGGCATTTTGCTTCGGGGCATGTAAACATACATCAAGATAACTGCGTGTTATGAGGCAAAACAAAGAATCGCACCAACCTGTACAAGACGTGGAATATCAATAAAACCCGACTGATTGATAGGGATGATTATGACATTTTATTGGGGTTTGTTCAGAGAGCTTAAAGGATCATGCAAACACAAACATGCAATTTTCAGTTTCACACAAGCTCATACAATTCCTACTGCAGTTATTAAGCTGCTTTGACTGCAGCAATTATGTATAATTTGTAGCTCTTTGACCTATTTTTATGCCCAACAGCTGGTGTTTACACGACAGCAATGACATTTGTTCAAGGTATAGGAAAAATAAATTTCAGTTTGGAAACATGCAAGGGTAAAAGCGATAGGGGTATTAAGACACAGAGCTGAAAAGACAGATGTTCAAAAATCTGGACACATTTTCAGTACATCGCACTGTCAGCCTGTTGCTGATAGAGATTCAACACGGAATATTATTAGTTTTTTTTTTTTCTTTCAGTCATTTTTGCAGAGGAGGACTGATAATACAATATATGGTAGAGCAAAAACACTTTATTCATTTCAGTCTGCTAAGAAATAAAGGATGAGGTTAGGTATAATGTCTTATGTAGGTGTTTGTTATTAGCGTTCCACTTCATCTTTTATGTTTTTTTTGTGTTGTTTTTCTTTTTCAATTGGGAACATTAGTGTTTTGTTGTGGTTTTGTGGTTGGATTTTATTTCTAAACATTATGAAACCTTTCAGCTCAAACATTATAGCAATGTAACATTATTATTTTTTTTAAATAATTTTTTTTTTTTTGCCATTAGGCCTGAAGCCTCCTGGTGGCTTGGATTTGTTCTTTTGTGTTCTGGAAACCTTCACTGCTGGGTGTAGGTAGAAGTGAAAAGAACTGGTTGGCGGGGAAATGGTCATCTGTGCACTCAACACCACATGTAATTACTGCTGTCATTTCAGCACATTCACAGCTAATCACAAATCAGAGAAGAGCTATTATCCGTGCCTCCAGTGAAAACGCCATGCTGCAGCACACTTGAAAGTTAGCACTGACATTTGCCAACCAAACAGTGATGAAGCTGCCAATCAATCTGTCATTAGATGGAGATATCCAGGGGGGTGGAAGAGGAGGTTTTTGCAGAACTAAAATATAATGTGCTAGTCTGGTGTAGAAAGCAACAGTAATTGCATTGGCGTTCTTTATATGAGGCTTGAATGATGTGCAGTTATGCTCAGGACTACAGTTAAGGCTTGTAGATCATTAAAAGGTAAGGTAGGAGTGGAAGGTCGGATGCTTCATGACTCAAGACAGTGTTTATCGCTACTCCTTCCCTTTAACTAAAGAGATAAAGTGAATAATGCTGCCAGAAACAAACAAACAAAAAAAAAAGATTAAGAGGAAGACAGTAATAAAAAGAGATAATAAGGTCTTTTTTTTATTTTTTTAATTTTGTTAATGAAGAATTAAGACCCAAGCATGGCATTTACAGTTAGGGAAATGTTTGAAAATGTATAATTACATTTAAAAAAAAAAAAAAAAAAAAGCAAAATATCACTCCTTTAAATCATCTGACTGTTGCAATCTTCGTGTTGGTCCACACATGCAGACACACTTATTTTCTAAATCTGGTCCCATTATACTTATACACATTTACCTTTCAAGGATTTGCTGACTTTCCATCTCACACAGGTGTAAAGCAGGTGTTTTTTTTTTTTTTTTTACACAATATTTTTTGTTTACGTTTCAGTTTTTGGTGTTTCTACTTGGGCTTGTTTTACTCATGTTATGAAGTTCTAAATACAAGAGATGGATGGAAATGCACTTTATGTTGTACTGGAACCAGTAACTTTTACATTACTCAACTCCATTTTTGAGTTACTGATCGTGAAAACAACCTGCTCATTAGTTTCTGTGTAGATGATGCTAGAAAAATCCTTACGCTCACTCCTGACTTCCACTCTTCTGTCACTTTAGTGGGCTGCAGTTGCTACTCTTACCCGTACCTCTGATTTAACACGTGTCTTCTTATTGTCACTGAAATTAATGCAGCCCAACTAGGACTAAAGGAAATGGAGGAGAAAAGCATGTTTGATTATTTATTATATTATTTTTAGTTCAATTTCTATTGGGAATGATTAATGGCTGTACAATAAATGAAATTAACTGTTCATATGGAGGAACGCTTATTAAATTTGACCCTTGGGCCATCTGTCTTTGTCTTTTCCCAGGATCCTTCGGTGCAGAAGGTGGGCGGAGGCAGGAAGAAGACAGTGTCCTTCAGCAGCATGCCCTCTGAGAAGAAGGTAGATAACTACAACAAAAACAAATTATAAGAATTAAAACTTAATTTTGCCGTGCCGTTACTAGTGAATATACAGTGAATGATGGTGCTCTTGTTGATTTCCTGCCTCAGGTGAGCAGTGCCGCAGACTGCTTGGCTTTCATGCAGGGGGGTTGTGAACTGAAGAAGATCCGGCCCAACTCGAGGGTATACTGTCGTTTCTACACGCTGGAATCTGACCTGAGCTGCTTACGCTGGGAGCCGTCCAAGAAGGATGGAGATCGGGCTCGGCTCGACGTCTCCAGCATCCGGGAGGTCCGCACTGGAAAGAGCACAGAAACATTCCTCCATAATGGACCTCTATCTGAGCACCTGGCTGAAGAAGCAGCCTTCTCCATCATACATGGGGATGAATACCAGGTAAGATGGGAACCTGATTGTTTTCCTGAAGTGATGTTGTTCTCAAAGAGTCATGCATCAAATATTTAACAATGTTAAGACCAGGGCTGCCTAATATGGGACCCACGAGCCACATACATCTTGTAGGTGCAGGTAAAAATAAAAAGTTTGACGTCAGTGAACACGACTGGGATTAAACCTCCCCAGTTGTGCATTGCCAGACTCATTTCCACACCTTGTTAATCTTGTGCCAATACTGGAGATAGGTCTGGCACCATCCTCTATCTTTTTGGAATAGAAAAAAAAACCCCAGGTAAACTCAACACAGAAAGGCTGTGGTCTGAGTCAAACCCAGACCCAACTGGCAGACGGGTGTGCTAACCACTCTGCCTATTTATCTGCAAAGCACATACCATTATTATTTTTTACCAAAAGAAATAAGTTTGACAGCAATTTATTTCTTTACAGGGAAAGAATGGCTATTTTGATACAACACAGCTCCACTATGAAATTAGATGTAATTTTTTTTTTTTTTAAGGAAAAGGGGTTAGATTTGCTTTTGAAGTACAAAAGAGTAGTGTATTTACATAACATCAATGCTTTATTTTTCTTTTTAGCCTTAAGCCTTTCAACGAAAGAATTGATGCATCTGGTTTAAACAAATTACATTTTACAGTAAATGTTGCTATAAAGAGATATAACTTATCAGTGGACTAGTCTGTCTGCCCCATAATCCTTTTTGTCTGTTTCTCTCTGCAGTCGTTGGACTTGGTTGCACTGTCAGCAGATGTGGCTAACATCTGGGTAACCGGCCTTCGTTACTTATTGGCCCACCCCTCAGTCATTGGGGGTGCCGGTGGAGGTGGGGGAGGAGGAGGAGGGCTGTGTGAAGGAGGTGGTGTCTCAGTAGAAGGCAGCCTGGGAAGCAAAATGAGAAGTGAGTGGCTAGCAGCAGAGTTCGCCCAGGTGGACGAGGATGGCTACGGCATCGTGTCAGAGGATGTGGCAGTCACTACCATCTGTAAACTGTGCCCTGGGATCAAGGAAGCCAAGGTGAGAGGGACGCTGACATTCAAATCATTGATAAATTATGCAAAAGCTTACAACCTCACACTTTTCTTTTATTTATAATAATGGTTTAAACGAGCTCAAATACAGTACAGAGTTTTATTTTGGCCCAATAGAACTTAACAGAAGTAACCTCTTATGTGTAAATATTGGTATTATCACTTTTCTCTGCAGGACATATGTAAGACAATAAAAAGCCAAACCAAAAGGCAGCATCATGTAGAACGGGACCAATCTTGAGATATTATGATAAGATATGTAAGATTTGCATGTGCCTCGTGCTCATGTGAACCTTGTATTGGAGTCAGATTTATGTTGGGAGTCATTTGTTGATGATAGCTGACTCTAATGACCATGTAGTGGAAATGCAGCATATTTGCAAGTTAATGACTGTCTTGACCATTACCTACACCAATGATAACAGTACAGAGTTTTGTACTGAAGACCCATTAAAAATTCTACCTTGCTCCCAACATCCTCAATCACAAGTAATAAATGGAGTTAGCTAACATCAACAAACAACCAGTTCTCGGCACAATATATTCTCCTAAACTTAATGTAAGCACATTAGCGTGCCTATACAACACTTATGCCGGGTTTCCACAACATGGTACCGGTTTGACTCGACTCAGCTTAGCTTCTTTGATTTTCCATTACAAAAAAGGACCCGGAATCTGGTAACTGGTACTACTTTTTTTGCATCACCTCCACCGTGGTTCCATACGGTTCCAAGCAATACTAAACTGTGACGTATAACCAGTGCAGACCACTGATTGGTCAGAGAGTTTTCTCTGTGACCCGCTGTTTTACAAAAATCAGATGCAGAAGTAGACAATAAATAGCGATACATGAATCCACATGATGACAGAACAAAACTACACCATGGTCACTTGAGGAAATTCAGTCTTTGGTGGAAGACATGAAAATTCAGGTGAGAAAACATGCAACAAGCGTGTTTTCAGCAACTCTGAGCAGATGACACAGAAATAATTTGCCGCATCGGAGTAACGAGTCAAGCTGGTTCCACTATGGTGGAAACGTGGCACAGGAATACAGAGTAGAGTCGAGTAGAGCCGGTACCACATAGTGGAAACGGGGCATTATTGAAACTTTAACCCCTTATAGAAGTGTTCTGAAATTCAGATTTTTCAACGTTTGTGTATTATTGGACAATATAATAAGAAAGTTTCCCTTTTTTGACATTTTTCAAAAATTTTGATTATGTAGAAAATAAAGGTCATTGAAGTTACCATATTTGGTTCCTTACTCATAAGTGGCAAAAATGAAATAAAATCCTAGACGTAAATAAAAAAAAAATACAAGAAAAACACAAACCCTGTAGGCGACATTTAACATGAGATGGTTGCTTCACTGTCCTTACCATAACTGTTTCTCTCACAGCTTTATAATATACGTGGAAATTACCTAAAACAGTCACTTATCCAATAAAGGGTTAAGTGTCAACCAACTAACATGGATTGTGTTTTCTTTTTTTTGCCTGCACCCAAATGTTGCTGCATAAAAATACCGGTCTCTACAGTTTACATAAATAAATATGCTAAAATGGTTGTGATAAATAGTGAGGAGAACAAAAAGCACTGCTAATGGATTATGGATCACAGCTGTAGGAGGAATATATTTTTTCAAACTAACACCTGAATAATTTTTTTATGTAAAGCATTTCACAAAATGAAATACTGAAAGTAAGAGCTGTTTATAAGGTTCAGGGATGCTTGCATCAATAAAACAGAGTAGTATAAAAGTAACTGTAAACCTGGTATTAAGGCTAGATGTGCTAAAACACTCCTATCCCATCATCTTGTACCAACACAGAGATCATGTCCTGACAGGAAGTCATGCACAAGCTGTCATGTATTAACATTCTGTCGTCAGTCATGACTGCATGTCAAACCAGCAGGTGATATTTACATCTTTACCCACAACTACATAGTGTGTGAATGTGTGTTTTCTCATCAAACTATTTGTCAGTGTGTGTCTGTGTAACGCAGCATAAAATATTTCTACTTCTAATACTAATTATATCCTTTCCTTTGTCAGGCTGTTGTATCTGGTTCAGGTCGGGTACATCTCCCACTTGACACTTTAGCATCACCTGCTGAATACACTGACACTAAGAGACAGAATTATGGAGGAAAGACTGTGAGCTTAGACTGGTATTGGCTACGACAGGTGACTCTACTGCCAAGAGCCTGCAGGGACTCATTTTGCTGAGATGATATCAGAGGAGAATTTTTTTGTAAGCTTGAACTGAGCACAGTACCAGATAAAATATTAGGCAGCACAAGAAGGCACCAAAAAAATCAGCAGAGGATATGTGATTATTACTGAACTAAAACTGTATAATATGGGTCACTTTAATATCCTCAATGAAATGAGATAACTGGGGTGTAATCAAATTTGTCAGCTTCATCTAATGAGTAGCACAGCTTTAATGTATGTAATTTACTCACCTTTTGTCTCTCCCAAAAAGCTGCCACTTCCCATCCTACCTGACTTTTCTCTCCTTAATCTACTTCCTCCTTCAATTCCAGGGTTATTGTAGTTCACAAAAACTAAAACTAGCAATGTGGAAAACGAATCCAACACTGAAAACACTGAAAACTGAATAAAAGCTTCAATCAACAATGCAACAAAAACCCTCTGAATGTTAATGGTTCACAGCGAATAAAGAATATTTTTTTGTATATTTAATGTCATGCATCCTTTCATGGTTTTTCAGGTTTTTATAAATCAAGGATTTTTCAACTAGTAATTCACCTTCATTACTTGACAAAAAGTAAAGAACCACAGACTGTAAAATGTGAAGAATGTTTCTGCTGGGTGTTTTTGCGTGCAAAAGTAAATTAACCTCATGCCATATGACGACGAGAATGTGAAGGCCATTCTAAACCACAAATAAAAGTAAAAAGAAAAAAGCAGTATAATGAAAATAACTTTCACATTTGGAATAGAATTGGAAGTTTTATATATATATAAAAAAAATGTTTCTCTTGTCGATGCCTCCATTCATGTATGTTCCCTCTTCTTACATTTGCATCATGTTGCATTTATTTACATTTATTGTGCGTAATGAGCCTCAACCTTTCCAGTTTGTTATTGTTCTGTTCCTTTAGGTTGAAATCAACCTTGATGTTGTGAAGGTCAATAAATGTGCAAAAAAAAAAAAAAAAAGAATAGTTTACTATAAATGCACTGAAGCTAAAGTAATAAGCCTGCTTTGAAAATGTAAAAGTAGGAATATTTGTGTTAACATGTGAGTAGTAAAAGGAAAAGGAAAAATAAGGAAAAGATGCCTCCTTCTAAAGTTTGCATTTCTGTAACTCATGCACTTGTAAAACTAAACTGAGAGAAGCCTAATAAAACTGTCATTTCCACAGGTCCGCTTACGTTTCAAGGAGATCCAGCGAAGCAAGGAGAAGCTGACATCTCATGTGACGCGGGAAGAGTTCCAAGAGGCCTACTGCGAGCTTTGTACCCGGCCCGACGTCTATTTCTTACTGGTCCAACTGTCAAAGGACCGTGAGTGTCTGGACCCTCAGGACCTGCGCCTCTTCTTGGAGACTGAGCAGGGGTTATCTCTGGCTACAACTGAAGGCTGCTGGGAGCTTCTGAGGCGTTATGAGCCGTCAGCTCAGGGCAAGGAGAGGGGGCTGCTGGGTCTGGACGGGTTTGCCCGATATCTGCAGTCACCTGAGTGTCAGCTGCTCGACCCAGAACACCTTGGGGTTTGTCAAGACATGACCATGCCTCTGTCCCACTACTACATCAGGTGTGCTGTACTGTGTTATAGTTTGGTAAAGGGTGGTGAATAAGTACTCCCATGTATTTACCAGGAAATTACCCGATATACTGTAGATTATATTTCCAGGTCATCATTATGGCTTTAGATTTTGTTTAATCTGCTCCTAGCATGAAATTAAACCACAACATAAAGCTTAGCGTTTTGTATATAATTGCATTTCTATTATAGCAGGGCTGCCTAATCCTGGTCCTAGAGAGCTACCATCCTCCATGTTTTAGATGTTTCCCTCTTCCAGCACACAGAGCTTGATGATGGGTATCATCGTCGTGTGTGTTGGAAGAGGAATACATCTGTAACATGCAGGATGGTAGCTCTCTAGGACCAGGATTGGGCACCCCTGTGTTATAGTAACTAGCAATTTTGATTTCCTACATTTTTAAGTTAATATGTTAATAGTAGCCTATAATATTATGAAAACATTAAGCCATTTATAATCCAATAACTGCAGTAATATAAGTATTTATGGTAACAAATACAGTAACATTCTGGTAATTTTGGGTTTTTCTTGGTTGCAAAGATATCCGTCTAATATTACCTAGACAAACTCATTGTTAACAATAATTTATTGTGTGGTCCTTTTATTAATTGTTTCTTTTGATTGAGTAATAGGCAGTTGCACCATTTCTCCCATCTCCTTTTAAAGGAGGGTAGTTTCTTTAATGCATTAGATGGTGAGTTAAGGCCATCTCAATTTGCCTTTAAAAGCAGTTAAAAACTCCTGAGCAAGAAAATATACAGCACCCCTAAAAATCTAAATTATAAATACTCAGCACTTCAGATGCAATGAAAAGGGCAGATTATGTTCATTTTGAGTATGTTTCTATTCATGAAGTGAAAGCACACAATAAGGAAATGTTTGGTCTCTAAAAAGGACGTTAAAAGGTTACATTCAGACTGTGTTTCTTAAAGCCAACTGTTTGTAGAGTTCTGAAAAAAAAAATTATACCTCAAACCTAGTGACTCATGCATTCTAAAAGAAATTAAATGGCCACATCATGATCGTTTTTCATTTATATTCTTGCACAGAAAATGGTCTTTATTCAGACTTTTACCATGTGATTGCTAAGCTATAGGATTAAAGAACTTACATAGTTTCTTAAGTAGTAATTAGTCATTTATGGTACTTTTCCACTGCCAGTATCCGCTTAACTTGGCACTGTGCACTGCAGACTCAACATGGCTGGTTGTCATAGTGATACAGTGTAAACAACCAACATGTTGCCTTCAGTGTGTTAGCAACAAACAGCACAATAATGTTAGAGGATGGAACAGTGCTGAAATGTTTTAAGCCCAGACTATAGTTATGCCAAATAAGCCAGGCCAAGGCAAGGTAAATTTAGATGATGCCAACAGCAGAAAAGCAGTATTTTTTTTATTTTTTTTAATTTTATCTTAATTTAGGCCAACAGGTTACATACAATGTAAAACATTTTCTTATCTTTTTTTGTTCTCATTCGCTTCTTAACCTCAATCCCCTTAGCTTACATTTTACATATTTATGGGTTTTCGGGCAATTTACAAAGGGAAATAAATAAATCAAATCAAATTATGGCAGAGAAAACCACAAGAGATTTGTAACCATAGTCATCCTAACAATGTTTTCTTCACAGGCCCAAGAAAAGCAGTATTAACCCAGAAAGACAATAAATAATGTAGGATTTCATTTGGTTTAATTCATGTATGTTTGATTCCTTAGCACCTCATACCGCTCCTACCTGCTGGATGACCAGGTCCATGGCCGAGCAGACCTAGGAGGGCTCATCAAAGCCCTGCAGGCTGGCTGCCGATGCTTAGAACTGGGAGTGACTGATGGCCCTGAGGGGGAGCCTCTCCTTGGAGTTGATTATGGTCCAGATATCCCTCGTCACCATCATCACCATCACCATCATCACCACCATACGCCTGTCACTATCCGTTCTGCTCTGGAGGTGGTGAATAAATATGCTTTCCTGACTTCTCAGTTCCCACTCCTGGTGTATTTGTGCCAGCGATGCAGTCCTGCACAGCAGCGTATCATGGCACAGCACCTAAAAAAGGTATTTGGCACACGTCTTTACACTCCAGACGCCCTACCGGTCAGTCTGGGAGGGCGGGCCACAACCCTTCCCTCCCCTGAGCAGCTGAAAGGACGCATCCTCATAGTAGGAAAGAAGCTCCCGGCAGAGTATGATGGCTCTGATGGGGAAGTCTCTGAAGAGGATGAGGAGATTGGAGGGGGCGGGCCTCTTGCAGGACGCCGAATGACCATCCCTGGTGAGGAAGAACTGGGAGTGGTCTTGGTGGTGCCTCCACCCTCACAGCCCAGGAAGCTTCGCCTCCATCGAGACCTGTCAGACCTGATGGCTGTTGTTCGGACTGGTAGTCGTAGCTTCTATGCTCAGAGAGCCAGTAACAAACAAGCTCAGCAGCAGTCACCACCCAGCAGCCCCTCCTCTCCCAGCACACCACTGCCTCCAGAGCCACCCTACTGGACATTATGCTCCTTGGGTGAAGGAGAAGGTGGGAGGTTGACGAGTGAAAGCCCAGAGGACCTGGTTATGTTCACCAAACGCACCCTGACCAGGGTACGACCTAGCTCTGTGCGACTGGACTCCAGCAACCCCAACCCCCAAGGATACTGGAAAGGAGGGGTGCAGCTTGTGGCCTTGAACCAGCAGACCCCTGGTGCCATGTTGGACCTTCACAGGGGGCGTTTCTCTCAGAATGGAGGATGTGGCTATGTTCTTAGACCTTCCGTCATGAGGGACGAGGTGTCATATTTCAGTGCCCACACACAGGGCTGTGTGCCAGGAGTGCCACCACAGACTCTACGTGTTAAGGTTTACATTTTGTTTTCTTAAATTATAAAACATGAATTAGCCCTGAAACAAAATGTTTTTTTTTTTCATTGAAATATTAATGGTTCAATATGTAAGATTCATACATAAGCATCGTTTGTTAACATTAGGTAACAGCAATGTCTGTGCCAACATCTTATACACATACATTGTATGTAGAATATTTGGGTCAGATCTTCCAGGAGTTTGTTTGAACTTTTTCAGTACCTCTCCTCTGCTCCTCTGCAACAGTAACAGTATAAAAAACTAGGTACTGTTCTCTTAGAAATGTCAACAAATTGCCACGAGCCACACTTTCAACAGTAACATCATACAAGCACAAAAACACGTGTGAATCTTATATATTGAACCTTTATTTAAGAAGTTGATTCTCTATTGACTGCGTTGGGTTCTGCTGTGCAGGTTATCAGTGCCCATAACCTACCCAAGCCCCAGGGATCGGGGGCCAAGGGAGAGGTCATAGATCCATATGTGGTCTTGGAACTCCATGGTGTACCAGCCGACTGCGCCGAACAGCGGACACGCACTGCTGCTCAAAACCAGGACGACCCGCTGTTTGATGAGACCTTTGAGTTTCAAGTAAGACATTTTAGTCTATTCACTGCTCTTTATTCATTTTCTTTCAAGAAATACTATAGTTTTCAGTCAGTGAGACAGGATACACATACGCACACTTGAGGTGGAGTGAATAACAGTATTTATAATGATGGATGTACAGTATACTGCTTGTAAATATACTTTTTTTAAATGCAAATATTTTATTATTATTATTATTATTAAGTGCATCCATGGAATTTGTCAATGAAATTAGATATTTTCTGCGCACACACCTCATACATATATTCACCATAATGTTTAAAATGTAATATTGGTACAGAATGTCAAATAATTGTCACACAAATATTCACTTAATTGCAACAATGAACTAAAAAGAAAGTTGCTGTGACCTCTCTTTTCTGTCACATCCATGTTTGGTGATTACTTCCCATTAACGCGCATGATCAGATTAAGATGCAAGGATAGTGGATACATCTGATTGTTCTTGTTTTTTTTTGTTTTTTTTATTAGGCAAGAATATAAATACATCAAATAAAGGCAGTGGGTGCTCAGCCTGCCTGTGTATTCAAAGCAGCTTGTTTATAATAAAGGTAGTCATTCTTTTCCTGATAATTACTGTATCTTCCTACCTGTACTGACTTGCTGTTTTGTTTTTATGTTAGACTTGTAAGATTCCTGTAAGTTAGTTTCGCTATATTTCATTTCTGTTCAGCAATACAATTGGGTACAGAGCAATCATTTTTTTTGTCCACCTACAATATCTGGATCAAATACACAATCATTGCACACTTCTGTCAGTTAACTGCAGTTTAATAATCCCTCAATGTCAGCATCATCCAAATAGAGCAAACCACCTCATGTAATTGGGCAATTAGCTAGCGTAATTATAAAGTAATGAGAAGCGCAGTTTCTATTAGCTGATATTAGCTCTGACAGTTGCTTCAGCTGCTGCTAAGTTAAGTACTTACTGGTTGTTTCTATATTGTGCTTACATGTGTATATTGTGGTGTTCATGAAAAGCAAAAACACTGATAGGTTCACATAGTTCACATTCAATACAAATTAGCATTACTGTATAAAACCAAACGAAAAAGAGGCAAATACAGACACAAAATCAAAAACTCTGGGATCTCTTCAGTATCATAAACAGAAGCTCATGTGCAAGGGCAGACAAGAGGCAATGCATTGTTAGCAGGACTTTAGTAATGGCCAGTTGCACCACTTGTCTCATCTCCTTTAAAAGAAGCAGACAGTTTCCTAATGCAACGAGTGGTGAGTTAAGACCTTCTCCTCAAAGGTAACAGCAATTGTGCAATAGTTACAGAGTCCTGAAGAAGAAAATATACTGCATCCCTATAAACCTAAAACTATAAATGGAGCACAACCACAACCACTATACTTATATTATTTTCAAAATATACAAAAAAAATCTTTGATATCAGTGTTTCAAAGTTTACATTCAGTTGATTTCCTTTTACATCATTGTCCTTATGCAACAAATACTATGCAAAGCGATAGGATAGACGATTTGAGCTATTTACATAACTCCAAGATAGCTCCTCAGAGTCATTTTGTTTACGAGATGAAACTTATAAAATACACACACACACACACACACACACACACACACACACACACACACACACATATATATATATATAGTGTATGTATGTATGTATATATGTATGTATGTACGCTTGGTATTTTCCATAAGAAAAGTGCCTTGAGACTTTTCATAGAGTTCAGCTTTGAGGACACACTCGCAGCTGAGGATTTCACACACCGATTGGTTACAATCTGGCACTGTTTATGAAGCATATTGTGGATTACATTATTTATAAAAATCATTAATCTTGTCTGGTATACGCTGACTTTATTGCATAAAATTGCATTTTAATGTGTATTTAAATGCACTAGATTAAATATTTGTGTAAAAATGAAAGAGGAGAATGTCAACTACATGAAAGAGGCTGATGTGGTTCTGCAGAGGTCTGTGTCTGCACTGCTGCCGACTTTATACCTGCATGAAAACAGAGCCCAGACTGCTTAATTAGAAGGGTTAAAGCTGTCAAGATTTTAATTAGATGCTCAAGAAATGCACTTATATATTCAATGAATTCATTAGGAGAGTTCAGTTGGATGCATGTGGTGTTGCTGATTTGGCTTTTTTTCTGTGTGCTGACAGAGTCCTGTACAGTATTAATACAGATGAGCCATGATGACAAGCTGTCACAACTGATATGGCATGTTCTTCATTTGTGTGTGTGCAGCTCATTGCTTCAAAGCAGGCACAGTGTACCTTCACAAAAATAGCAAATGTCTTGTGTGATACTTGTAATTCAAAAGAACATTTGGCAGCAAATGCACTGAAGACAGAAGGCAGATAAAATGAAACAGATGATTTCAAGATGTAAACACTGCTAATATGTAACAAGTGAACGCAACAGGATGTAATGATGGTTTCAAAACAGTAAACCGTAGCATCTATCAGAAAGCCAGACAGTATTTCGCTACTTGTAATGGCTTTATTTATCTTTATTTATCAAAGAGGTCATGAAGAAATAGGCTGCAGCTGGAATTCATCTGTCATGAGTTTGACAGACAGCTAGAACGAGAGGCCAGTGTGTGGTCATGTATGATGGACTCGTATGACAAGTCTAGATGGTCTTAAATAGAGTTTCACCTCAGAGAACAATGATACATAATTTAAGGTGTCTTATATCACCTGTATGTGCCACAATATAATTGTGTAAATGTGTCTCCAGTGTTTAACAAAGTGTGTGATTATTCTGCTTTTATCAGCTTTAGAATGAGAACATCCTGATATACAAGGAATATGACGACCTATGTTTTTCAACCTCCAATTTTCTCCAAATTTTATAGAGAACAAGAAAAACCATAAGACCACTGCTCACTAAAAATTAAGGAGTTCCTAAAGGACATTTATAATGAGCAGATATTATTAATTTATTGTATAAAGGTAATAGACCTTATGTTTCATATCATGAAAACGTGCCTGTGAAGGTTCTCATTTGTCCAGGTCATTGTTTTTCTTGGCACTTCTTCTGGAAAGGTTTAGGTTTTTGACATTTAGAAATGATTTTAAAAAAGCCAAACAACTCCAGTTGAACTGACATGAATTACCTCATGTCCTGAAAAAGACAGATCTTAAAGTATGGACACACTACCCAGAATGCAATGCTGCCTTGATTCTCTGCAGGTCTTTTCATATGCAGCATGTTTTCCATAAAAGTCAGTGAATAAATAGTTAATTTAAAATGTAAAGGAATGTTTTTCCTTTATTACTGGAAATTATATATTCGACAAAAGGTATCCTCTCATATTTAACTGTTCCTCAAAGCTTCTTTTATTTACAAGCTTTGCTAAATCTTTAAGCAAAACATGTAAAAACTGTAAAATATTCATGTCTAAGATAGTAGACATAGAGCTTTTTTTTTTTCAACTATAGTAAAAAAAAAAAGTAAGAATGTCTAGAATGTGAGTATGGCTTTGAGTACTTGTCTTATCTCTATGGTTTCTGTGCTTGTGGTTAGTTCATACATAAAGTTGCAATGCAAAAGTTATAAGTGGTGTTTGAATGTGTTGTGGTAACCAAGTTCTCCATGTGAATCTTTTCACACAAAAACCAAGTTTATGAGCAAACATACAAAACTAGGCCTATGAAGGAGATCAATGCAATGTAACTGTACTAAAATAACAGGAAATGGACAAAATGATGTAACATAATGACACAAGAGATTACATATAGAGTGGTTTGGCCTAACCATTCATTCATTCATTCATTCATTTTCTGAACCCAGCTACTTATGGGTGAAGGCGGGGTACATCCTGGACATGTTGCCAGTTCATCGCAGGGCTGACACAGAGACAAACAAACAATCAGTGGGCCTAACCCACAGGTGTCAAAACATGCGGCCCGGGGGCCAAATCCGGCCCGCCAAAGGGCCCCATCCGGCCCCCTTTTATTCAGGTTCCAAATTGAGACCAATTCAATGTCATAATAACCTATAAATAGTCACAAATCCAAATTTTGTGTTTGTAATTGTAAATGTTTTCATGTATTTAGACCAAAACAAAGTATAATTTTGCAAAAAATCTGAATTATCTGAAATGTCTTGAAAGAAGTATGTGCATTTTTAATAATATTCCACCTGTTACTAAATATTTCGTGTATCTGTCGATCCAATGTGATCTGTAAGTTATAATATACGTGTGGAAATGATAAAGTAAAGCATAATAGTGATTATAGTGTTGATATTATTCACATAGTTTGAAAGGATAATTTGTAGATTTAAACATTTTCATCATGTCATTTTAGTTTTTTCACTGTAAAATATAAAGCGAAGTTTAGAGTTGACATTATTTATATATTATATTATTCTGTCATTTTTTTACTGTTTTGGCCCTCCACACATCAGATATAGCTGAATGTGGCCCCTGAACTAAAATGAGTGACACCCCTGGCCTAACCAAATAAGACACACACAAAAATTACTCTCTACTATGAGGTTAATATTTGTGCACTCAAGTATAACAGTATAAGGCTGAACTAACTAAATAAATATCTATTAAGTAAATTAATATTAAATGCTTAAATGTGTTGGAATCGACCGTGCAAATCACAAACCCTTTCAGTGTGACAAAACGAGGTGGCAGTGTGCATTTTGTAACCGTGGTGTAAAACACTCTTATGAGCAAACACTGTTATTGATTTTCCCTCAGCACAATGCCTTCTTTCACATGTTGTTCTAACTCCAGCAGAATCTGTTCCTGTCACATCATAATGGTTTATAAAAACATGTTTCTGTACACGCTTTAACACTATTACTTATACCACTAAAGGGTGGACGTTTGTGTCTGAACTCATACATGCATACAATCATACTTCTCATTATACCTAAAAAATACACATCATATTTTTATTCACTTTTTCCAAAATACATATATTATACGAGTCTAGGCAGACATGGGTGTAAAGTCCAACTTGACCAGTCTGCGGCTGCATACAACCACAGGCCAGTAATTCTAGTGCACTGTACCTCTGAACCTAAGGAGGAAGAGGAAGCTGTTGGTTCTGTTTGTGTCATTAGCCTTGAGGCTGAATTTGGGGCTGAAGTAGAGTGTGCATTGACATAAAAAAAAAAAACATGCACACTCACTCACACACACACAAAAAGGAAACATACATGAAAGAAAATGCCCGCATTTGGAGTTATACAGCGGACACAGTCAAGGTCATGACATTTGGTAAATTGTGTGTAGGAGTCTATTAAAGCATGGCTTCATATGTCTGTAGTGTTTGCCCTCCAGGCTTTGACACAGTGGCCAAGTTCAGACAGGGAACAGCCACAACAACACACTGTCTGAACTTCTATAATAACACAAACATGCATTTGAATGCAAACAAACACTAGTCATTTCCCTTTGTGATGAATAAACTTGTCACAGCTGTCTCTGTGCACTACAGTATATGTGGGGCAGTAATGTACTTGACACAGTATTTTCTGGAACAGAAATATGGTTTTATGTAGCTATGGAGCATAAAATGGGTCACAATGAATGAACTAAATACAGCACATTACAGCACATGCACTATTTAAGAGAGTGCACTTAAATTACATATATTTTTAAATGCTACCTGTGAACAAGTAGTTATGTTTTCTCTACTTTGCAAAAAGTCAAAACATTTCTGGCAGGAAGTTGTTTTTTACCTGAGGTGTTTGGAAGGAGATAGTAAAGCTTCTTATTTCATTTTGATAAATTTCAATTCCATGTTTTTTTTTTAATGTTTTTATGTAGGTTTGTATTATGCAAATTTGTCTAAGTGACAATTCTGTTATTTGCATTTTTCAACACAAGCAATGAGAAAAATGTTTCCAATCAGATTTATCCCGTAATTGCTTGTGTAAGTTTATGGAATGGTAAATACATTACCATCTTATATTCATTATAAATGCCCTGACATAACAACCCCAGATATATGGATAATGTAGGAACCCAGACACAGAGGTTGGATGTTATGGCCTGTTCCCTATTTTCTGTCTTGTCAGAAGAACATTTGGCTTGAAATTGATTTAATTAACTGTCTCAGAGCTTTTCTGTTCAGCCACGGGCATGGTGCTGAAACATGGAGAAAGAGAAGAAACCAGAGAGAACAGGATTGAAGTCATCATTTCTTGCCCACACACACTCACGAGTGCACAGACACACACACACACACACACACACACACACATCACAGTCTGCTGGAGCTGTCGGTCTGGCTTGCCCATGCATGAAACTTCAGCTTTTTTCCTCACCACTCAGCCCTCTCTCAGCTTATGGGAGTGGAGACATATTAACACACACACACATGCACACACAGGTTGTATATAGTTTTATAGTAGTGGAATCCAAACCTAAAGGGACTCAAGGTCTTGTTCAGTGAGTGTGACATGTTTTCTGGTTCCCAATCCATCATCACCAGAACAGACTTATGTATTTGTGAAACATTAACATTAACACAGCCTTGGATTGTCACTGAGTGTGTGTTTGTGTACGTGGTAAAAAAAAAAAAAAAAAAAAAAAAAGGGTGTTTTTTTTATGTTTTTTTTTTTATTTT
>JAPSES010090655.1:0-21282 GCA_029822895.1 Maxillicosta whitleyi | reverse complement strand
CCCCCCCCCCCCCCCCCCCCGCCCCCCCCTTAACAAATTTATTAGACCAGCTGTCATGAAAACATAAATAAGCTCATAGTATATCAAAAACTTCTTTCAAATTAACTATTTCATTGTTATTGATTAAGAAAATGACCAATTAGAATAACAAAATAGTCCTTGTTTAAAAAAAAAAAAAAAATGTCCATATTTAGTGTTGATAACAGTTTGCATTCTTGCTGCCATTTTATTTTATGTAGTTTTAAACAGGAATGAAAGTTAATAAATGGAATTGTGCAACTTTATAAAAAAAAAAAAAAGTAATTTGCTGCTGCATTTCTTTTTACATTTTTGGAAAAACATTAAACTGTAAACTTTATGGATAGCAGCAACAGTTATATTTTAGCATTAAAGATATGGTTTTGATAAAAAAAACATCTTGCATAATATATTGGTGGATTAACAATTATACATAAACATAAAACAATATTTAGGTAAACAGAAATACTGTTAAATTATAGCAGCAGTAGAAATCACCTTATACTGGGTGGTGGGATAATACATTTTAGCACTAATTTTTAATTTTAAGTTAGAGTGATTTGCATTATATTATTACATTCTGTAGGTAGAAATGTGCTTTAAATACAACTTTTTCCTCTTTTCCTTTAGTAAAAAAGTTCCAGCATGAAGTATCTGTGCACATAGGTGAATAAATGATGAATGTTCTAAATATCGTTTGACAGATGTGCTCATCCTGCTGCGAGGGAAACATCTGCAACTTGTTGGTTCCAAGAAACGAGAGCAGCGCCGTCTTCTCGTTCACGTCGCCTTTGGTCAGCTCCAGCAGAAGTCTTCATCCCACCCTGCGAAGCTATGGTACCATCATCTTCATCATCATCATCATCATTATCACAGCTGGATGTGTATGAAAAAGAAACATGAAACAACACAAAAAGGGGGAAACAAGTAAGAACAAATATAGATTTAAAATACATATTTATTAACTAATTACTTTTTTTTTTTTTTTTTTAACCACAATAGGAATAAATAAGTGCAACTTTATTAATACATTTCAGGTACAACTTATCAAAACTCCAATTTCTTAAACTGATTTCCTTTAAATGAAGAAATGATTAAGTTTCCGGGTCCATAAATGTTATCTTTGTGTATTTATTTTTTTGAAAAGCTCAAAGGTTCTGTTAATTGTTTATAATAAATAGATTTTTTTTCTCTGTTTTTGCATATTTTCTTTTCTTTTATTCTTTTAATATTTAATATTATCCACAGTTGTTTACTACATGTAGCCTATTTACATGTACACACATATAACTTAAATTTACATAAATAAATGTTACTTACTTCCTTAGATATACCGGTAAGTACCTTGCGATACCTATACTACCACTACTATCCTACTAGTAACTATTACTGCTAATAATAAAAATGTATCCTCATCAAAATCGGTCCATAACTTTTTAAGTTATGTTGCAAACAGACAAATAGACAAACAAACGCTGGCAAAAACATAACCTCCTTGGCAGACGTAATTAGATTTCAGGGCATTTAAGTTCAGCGCAGTTCAAACACATATACCTCAGAAACAAATCAAACTGCATTTTAACTCTGCAAATTCTCAACTCATATTTAAGTTCCATCAGTTTCTCTCCCAGCTGCCAAAGCACTGTTGACTGGTGCTGTACATTTTCATTTTTTCAGTGAAATTAAATTAATGGTCATGCTTTAATTATACAGTGATGCAGTTGTCAGCACAGAATAGAACTGAAGTTTAAGGTTTGTAATTTGCTATCATCTTAGAAGGTAGAAAACTGGAGGATTCCTGATTAATAGAAGTAAGTTGTTTCTACAAACCAAAAAAAATAATAGTTAATACAATAATCAGTAGTTTAACAGTAGTTTTACCCGTGTGTGTGTGTGTGTGTAAATCATAAGATGGAGAAAACACAAGTCATTTTGATAAGAAGTCACTTTATTTGTCCAGTAGTTCTGACTGTAACAACTGTAGTGCTTCAAAATATACCAGAATCAGTTTCATTGGATTCTGTGCAACAGAAGGTAAAAACAATACTGTCTGTAAAGGCAAGTATGAAAAGTGTCGACCTGATATATTTCAGCAGAAGATTTGTAGTGACAGAATCTGATCCTTTACCATTGGCCACAAACAGCTGCCTTGGTTAAGTAGAGGGGTTTCCATTTCATCCGTGTTTCTTTTTGTATTATAAAGCGCAGACGGTATCACACTCTGAAACATTAATCACAGCTTTCCACACACAACATGACGTTTTCATTTACAGTCGAATCTCTTCTTCCTGCCCTCGATGCGTTCCTCCCTGAACGTCGTGCAGGACAAACAGAGCTGATGGTGACATTCTGTCCTTCGGGTGCAGTTTAGTCCCACATAAGCCCTTTGTTAACTAACATTTGTCCGGCTACTGTTCATTACAGTAAGACAAATACTACCATATATTAACTTCATCAAAACATAAATATAGGCCTTGTGTTTGGAGTCAGTCCTAAGGAATGATTTTAAAAAGTCTATTCCTCGTCGTCAGGTTCGTTTCCAAGTCCTTGTAGTCGTGCGATAGCAGCACTTTGAGTGGGTGCGTTGGTAAAAACAGTCCCCACAAACATAGGTGTGCCTCTAAGAATGTGGCGGATAACTGTGCATGAGGCCGACACCTCGATGTGAAAGCCCAGATGTCTCAGTTCCTCCTCTGTTCTTAGTGCAGTTTGACTTGACGGAGATGCAAAGAACTGAGAGAGGAGAGAAGAGTTCGTCAGCCGTCTGCTCGAAACAACAACACACTATATTTGCTTAAATAAACGGGGTGTTTATTCACCTGCACATAACAACAGTAATTATTCCTCTATTTGATAAATACACTCACTGTACAGACAAAAATACTGGGACACATCAATGTGAAGCATTATCTTTAAAAAAGTCTTTGTCATTAAATATCACAATAGATGTCAAATCATTTTTTTATTTATTTAAGTGTAAAGTCTTATTTTGTTGTTTAATAAGAATGCAAGAAACAAGTCAGTTATGTGGGGGTTAAAATTAATATATAGGTGCTTCTATGAAACCGGGTACAATTTGGTGTTTGACACTTTTTCGAACAATAATAATAATAATAATAATTATAATAACCCCCCCTCCAGGATGTACCTAATGACCTCAGGTAAATGCGTAAAAAAATAAATAAATAAAAAAATAAAATATGCCAAAAGCATGACTAAAATTTGGAAATATAAATTTAACAAGATGTCATTGCATTTTATCTTGAAAACATCACTTGAAATGGTTTTATACACTGCTATAAATAAAGATATGATGTTCAATTTCATGATCCTAGATATGCAGGTTTTTCATGAATTGGCAGTCTCATTCCAGGTTTTTTACGTAACCTATCGTGTCCATTTCGTTACATGCAGAACCTGCCCAGTTAAACACATAAATGGCAAATGACGTTGCAACAGCAGTCATTTTTGTGCAACACTTTGCCTTGCATAATTAGTTCAATTCCCAAAATGTACCTGTGAGAGAATAAAAGATATTAAAAATGGTAGCGCATAATTTTTGTGTCTTTTTCACCATGTTACGTGCAGATTTTTGTATTAAATATAATGTAAAATAATATAAATATGGAAAAATAGTTTCTCTTCTATCTCAGTAAATATTTATTTTTAAAACAGACCCAAAGTGCTTCCAAACTTGCTTCATAATATTTGTCTACACCTGGGTTGAATTTTTAGGTGTCCTGTTTTTAGGGACCAGTTTCATATACAGTCAGAACATGACAAACATTTGAGAAATCTATAGAAAGGAAGCAAAAATAATCAATTCTGAAGCACCTTATAGTATTTTAGATGACAGTGTAAATAAAATCAACCTTATTTATATTACAATATAAAATGATATGGCAGTTATTATGGTTTTTAACATCCCACTGTTAGCAATAAAACGCAGGAATTATTCAATGTGTCCGAATACTTTTGTTAATATTGTGTATATTTAGTAAGTCTTTTTTGTGCACCTATTACAAATTACACAAACTCCTCACTTCTTTCTATCATTTTAGAGTGAAACATCTACTTCTGTGTGACGTCAGAGTACGGAAAGATTAACAGATACATTCATTCACAGATGATAATACTTTAGATAAGCCAAAAATAAGAACCAAGAGGTCCAAACAGCCACAGTCTTTTAATTTACTGCCAGTTTTATATGTGGAAATGCCAAAAATACATAAAACACAAAGGTCAAACATGAATTACTTGTGTCCTCTGTTGACTTTATAGGTTATCTTAAATAACTTACAGCTGCTCCTGTAGTTGGGTCGATGAAGTCTGCCCAGTAACCCGCAGTCCACAACGCAAAGCACATTTCCTTAGCACCACTGACAAACTGCAGATGACAGGAAACGCAGTGTTTGTTATTGTTATTCGCATATCTAAACATATTCTAGTTGCAGTGACATATTAGAGGACTCACTCTGTTGCGCAGCTGATCGTTGTCTTGTTGGACCTCCTTCTGTGTGACAGTCACGACCGTGATGGCGGTGGGCGGCGCAGAGGGAAACAATAGCTCAAGATCTGAAAATGATCACATCAACACCCAAATCATCGAAAACATCTTTAAACTGCGGAGCGTGAGTGTAGGGGAGAGGACTCGCTCCTTACCTTTTTTTAAGAGCTCAGGGCAGGAACTAATGGAACAGTCTGTTTCTGTCAGTTTAAAGTAATCCTCGGCTTTGTGGACTCTTGTGGATATGGGACCAAGTTTTCCCTGAAAGAACAAACACACATCTTTTTCACAACACAATAACACAAAGCAACTGTAAAACATTTTATTGCTGTCTCCCAAATGTCCCAAAAAGTTCCATCATCTGGCTTGAACACTTCACAAAGAGGTAGAACAGAGTGGCTGCTGAGCCAACAATCAGGCCAATGCATTCATCTCATAGCCTTTGAACCGTAACTACAAGCTGCTGAGTGGGGATAAACCACACCATCTGTAATTCCACGGTGGCGATAGCTGGAATTTCTCATTGCTATCACAACATTGGGCTGCATTCGTCAATATAACAGGCACTGAAACCACTAAGAGCTACAAGGTAAGTAAACCTAAAGAGTATTTGGCCCAGTTCAGCCTTGTACTTTTCAGGCCTTTTGCAACAGGACAGAATTTGTAGCGTCTTCAAATATGAATGATAGTGATAGTCAAGTATTTTCTAAAGCTGAAGCTGCATTGCTAGTGTTGATGAAAAGGCAAAAATTTATTTTAAAAAAACAATAGATGGGTGAGAATGTGTCAAATCTGTTCCTGGATTATTTACATTGTGAAGAGGAGTTGAAGTCACCTCTAATGAGCAGAGAAAACATCAGCTACCAAAGCCAAATTGGCCTGGTTTTAGAACAGTGCTTTATGGTATGTGTAAATACTAAGAAAAATATAAATCTGTCATGCTCACTGAAGATTTGACAAGTAGAAATACTGGCAATGCTACCAGGCAGCTCAAATCTAGGTCAAACAGACCAGTTCAGAACTTTATCTGTAACGTCCTAATACCGGTTTGTCTCATTGTCAATCTCTGTTCTGAACTAGGGTTAAAAGTTGCACATATATGACAAACTGAAGGTTTGTTAATACTAATCATCCATTCACAAAGATAAGATGTGGGCACTCAGATTCATTCATTATCTGACAAATATATACTAAATCCTGAAAACATTGCTACCTGTGCTCTACTGCAGACAACTCATCTTTTACTTTACACTTTTTGAATGTTTTGTCAAACTTACATGAAACTCATTGACGAACTGGGCCATTATGAACTGGTGCCTCTCTGTGCTGCTTGGGGCTGTGAGTACATCAGGCACTGTCTTGTGAACTGGAGGTTTCTTTTGGTCTGCTACACCTTCCAGGTGACAGTCAAAGCCAACATTTCCTGGTAACTGGAAGCGCTGGTCCTGAGGTCCAAATGGTCCCATACTTTCATCAGGCCACACTGTCCGTGGACCTTAAGGGGAAAGGACAAAAGTATTTGTTGACACCAAGTTCAATTTTATCTGGTCTTACTGCTGTGCTAGTAATATTAAACCACCACCAGACCACAGCTTCTCTTTCATAACACTTGGAATGGCAAAAAGTATATAATCCTTTAGTAAACTGAATAACACTCACATTCTCACATTTAAAAACACACTTCTTAGGTTTTTTTTTGTGTTTTCTCTCACCTGAGTCTGCAGGTGATACAGCTATGTAAGGTTCATCTGAACTTGCAGCAGAAAAAGTTCTGGTTCTGGTGACCCTGAGAGCAGCTAATGCTTTACGGGCTGGAGTCTGACTAAGGACCAATCGACCCCGGCCACACAGCACCTAAAAAACAGGAAAAACAAGTTTAACCCAAAGACCATGAATAATCAAATATTTGTATGATCTTAAACACCTAAAATAGTTAACAGCCTGCAGTTGCATCCACTTCCTTCAGCATTTTTTTTGTTCAACTTAATTATCTCAAATGTGGTTTAAGGAAATTGAACATTTTTTTTCTTTCTGGCTATTTAATAGACCAAGGCAGCCAGTACACTGTATAAAGTTTATATCACTCTATAGTAAAATACAACAATGAAATATAACTAACAAGAAAAGAAATACAAGTTTTTGTTGACATGACATGCCAGTTGATGTTGATTATCTCAAAATGCCAAATATTGCATTTATCATTCTATAAAATAATTTACAGCAAACACAAACAGCAACCTGAAGAGCAAGCTTTGGGTTTTGCCACAGTGAAGGATGCTCTTGTTAAGTTTTATTTGCATAAAAAGATATAACCTCAACAGCAATTATCAGCTGCATAAAAGCCATGTTACTTCAGTAAAAGTATACTTTAAGTACCAGAAGAAAGACAGACTGGCCTATTACAGAATAACCCAAATAAATTATTAATTATAATTACTGACATATTAGTCTGCTTGTCTTTCACATAACTAGTGTAATTTCTAAAATATCAGACTGTGATTAACAGGTTTATTCTACATCATTACTAGGAATCTGAAAAGTAAAGATACTTGTAATAAGTACAATTTAATCAAAAATAAAATATTTGCCTCTGATTTGGAAATACTCAACAAAGATACTTAAAAGAGTCGAAGATATTTGATACTGTATAATATATAAATCCTTACTCACAAAAAAATAATTGGGTAAAAATAAAAAATATATATTCTTAGTGGACTTTTGTAAAAACAGAAATCTAAGTCGGTACATAACCGATCGATGAGCTAAGACAGATAGTTATATCACTTACAGTACTGGACATCGTGGTTTCTCTCCCTCAGTTTTTTCCTTATAACCTATGGAATAAAATTACAGACATGTTATCCAACACACTTGAAAGAATCTCATTTTTTCTTGACACTGTAAACAGAAATCTGACATGTATATGTAAAGCTTGCTCGCCAGACAGATGTAACACAGATGATGCAATTATTGCACGAATCTCACAAAGACTAGAGGAAGTAGTGAGCTTACAGACACATGATATGTTGTTACCAAACAGTGGCAGAACCCGAATAAATACGTAAATAGTTATGAAATCGCTAGCTAACCTCGTGCGTCTGTTAGCACTTTGCTTTCTAACGCTCAGCTGATCGCTTGTTTTGACACTTTCTCCTTTTTTAACAGCGATTAAAGACTTATCAGAATGACAGTATCATGTACAGAATGAATGCCAATGTGAACAAAGACACGTACGTAACAATATCTACGATATACAGGAAATAAGAATGTTTTGAAAGAGATTGTTATGAAAAGTACATATTGTTCTTACCTTTCGAGGTCGAAGTAGAAGCATAAGTGTTCCGCAAAACAACGACGGGAAGTGACGAGGGACAAAATGCACGCGAGGTCTGTAGGAATATTTTATTTATTTATTTATTTTTTTTAAATAATAAGTAGAACCGTTTAACCGTTTAAAATTGTGCATATATATCATTAGAGCAACAGTATGACAAAAAATATTATTGAATGATCTTATATTTTAGACTTTTAGAATTTTTTTTAATGTACTGGTAATAGAAATGGAGTCGCGCTCGTGCTACTGGATACTGCACTTCCTATGTTTTACCACAAGATGGCAGCAAGAAAACACAGTTGGTTTCACCTGACTTGACTGAAAAAAGACCTTTAATGGAAGCAGTGGAAGACACGTTCTTACCTAACTGAAAATGGGCACTTGTACACTTCAAAAAAACAGCTCAGAAGGAGTAAAATCCATGCACCTCTCTAAATCATATACATCTCAAAGAATGAGTACACTGAGCAGGTCTCCTGTGAGTAAAAGGTACACCAACTCTGCAAAAATCCCCTCCATTGATGAAGTCAGTTTAAAAATTCAAACAAAGAGCATTTATTTTCTGTCAGAAGTTGTGAAGGACAAGGACAGCAAGAAAAGTACATTTTGCTAGCGTAGACACATCTCTTTAGCTGACTTGGACACGCTGATTGACACTTTCTCTGAGCTGACAGGATATGCAGTGGGAGTTTACCCTTGGACCAACATGTTTTCGTCACTGTGGGCAACTGCAGCAAAGCGTGTGTGTGTGTGTGTGTGTGTGTGGTGACGCAGGATGTGAAGCCTCACATTGCCTGGCTGTCAGTGCAGTGAGTCCCCCCACAGGATCATCTGTAACAGAAGCACAGCATCCACCCTAGATGCAGCCCCGTGGGATGAACACACACATACACACATATCAACATGCACCAGCATTGGAATGCAGCTCAGAAATGTACTCTTCACCTCAAGCTCTCCCTACAGTCTTGTTATTTAGAGTCAAGTGCAGTAAAAGACGAAAAAGTCAACTCTGGTGGAAATTCAGTCATTTCTGTAGGATTACTTTCATTAAAACGAGATACGATGGCATTAAATGTATTATTCTGTGTATAGAATCTACTCAAAATGGGTCACGATTCCAAACATTCTAACAAAATATGCTCTATTTGCCAATAAAGAAGTGCATCTGAAAGTTTTTTGTAACATGCACTGATAAAATTGTGATTGGATAAAATTGCAACGTTGTGCAGAATTCACAGGCATTGCATTGGCTGAATCTGCATTAATTGCTGCAACTTCCTGGAGGGACTGCGTAAGATATTGCACATCCCTCATGAATATGCCTCATTTTATCCTCGAACTCAAATAAACACAATTCAATTTTTTCATCCATTCACGTGTGGCCATGGTTTTTGAGGACTTTCCAAAAAATCCTCGTAATTGTTTTCTTTGGACAGCACTGACTGGTCTTGTGAAAGGAATTCTTTGGCACAGCAAAGCCTTGAGACCCCCAGACAAAGCCATGAGTCAGTTGACGTCTTTTTATTGCTGTGCTGTCAGCCGACACTGGAACTCAGCTGGAATCAGCACTTTTCTATTGCCATTTCATCCACTGTCGAAAACTTACATATTTCCATCCCACACACACACACATTGTGAGCGACCTGCCTGTGTCAGCACACCGTTAACTGCACTCACTCCTTAACTAATGACACACTGAGGACCATTAAGGGTCTATCCCCCTTCTGGATGCCATGTTTGGATGACAAACCTGCTAAAATCTCAGTTATAGGTTCTGGTCCGCCCACTACTTCCACCAACACAAATTTCTCTGCATCACTGCATGGGTTATTGACCCATGTTTCATGTGCTGGATTTTCAACTATAATGATGGGTGTAAGGCTCTAAAAACATGCATTCTGTCCTTAGGCCAGGTCAAACCCTCCTTGCCAACTTCAGTTTAATGGTTTGCACCTACTGCTTCTGTAAACCTAATGAACAGTGGTGCTGCCTGGTACAACATATATATATATTTGTTATTATTACTGTGGTATGAACTTACCCAAAAATGCAATGAGTAAGAAAAATAATGGTATTTGTACATAAATTTCGACATAAAACAAGCAAAAACTTATATTTGGCTGCATGATGATGCTTTGTTTCATGTTTTTGTTGAGTTTAGATTAAAATACTTTCAAGGGCTTTGGTAATAAATCCTATATTTTTGTCATATTATAGCTTTTTAATTGAATTTGTTGATTTTTATATGTAAAATTTTCAAGAATTGTTAAGATAAGATGCTCACCTTATTACAAATCATATCCATATGATCGCTACAGTAACAATCTGCATGTTGTAGATAAAACCCCATAATGGAGAGGCCTCAGCTGGTGGGCAGTATTCTTTAAGATGCAGACATTTACTACAGGAGCTGGCATCTTATTTCTCCTTTTACACAAATTAATTTTTCTCCGAGGAGTCAATTTGCTGTTTTATCAGACTGCTACACTCTGAATAAACATCCCCGATGGGTGGACAGGTTATCGTGTGGATTAGTGAACCTGCTGTTGCAACCACAGAGTCTCAACTGCCATAAAGCGTTACCATCTGGTCACCAACTGCCCCAGCACCACAGCTGAAGGAAATACAAAGGTGCTTAATCTGATTCCAAAGGAAAGAAAATAGTCCATTTTTCAAGCTACAATGCAACCTAAGAAGATTCTAAGTATTCATCAGTGGGTTTTTCTGTTGTTTTTTTTACAGATGCCTGAACAAATCATCTGTAACCTTTCAAATAAGTACCATCCGTGACATTTTCAGCAGTCTATGCCCATGATAACAGCCTGTAGATCCTTTTCTTTGGGTTTTCAGCTCAAATCCAGAGGGTGATGTTTTTATACTTGTCCTCAACTGCATCAGCGCTTCTTTACAGTGGTAACAGTGTGCAACAGAAGATACTGTTAGCTTAAGGAGGAAGTTAATTAACGTCAACAAATAACCCACTCCCAGCACGACATATAACACACAACAGAAATTCTGAATATTTTTTTTTAACCTTAACTCTGTGTCTCTAATGCTTATACGGTCTGAAATAAGTAGGTGTCACAACAGCGTGAAAAAAAGCAAATTAAAAAAAAAAATTGCAGCGGTATTAAAGCAATTTCGACTTCATTGTATCACTATAAACACAACATATTTCACGCACTGTCTGATCTCAACTCATTATTATCCCTAAATTGTCTCTGTTTGAATGTTTTCCTGAATGTTGTGCAGCTTGAATGTCAGCAACGTTTGTGTATTTCCAACTATTTCTTATCTGGAGTTGCTCAAAGTTCATATTATTGCCAATATATAGATGTATTTGGGACAAACAGTACATTGTCACAACATTACTCCTCAGTTAACATGTAGGTAAGAAGATTGGAGGTAGGAAAAGTAAAACAAAAAAACAAAAAAAACATGTTGATCAGGAAACACTACATCGTTTTCGAACTAAATATTAGGTTATTTGTGGTATTTCTGTAGTTTTTCCTTTTATATTTCATGACATGACAGTGACAGAACGCAGTTTTTCAGGCAGTTTTTTTCCTCCGTACCTCTGGGAACTGTCAGTTTGGAGACACTTGGCCTCTCACTTTCAGTCAGACTTTTCCAAACAGCGACCGGAATAATGTGACAAAGTGAAAACCAGAGCATGAATGACACTGAGATATTAGTCATGATAAATATACAGCAATAACAGTCAGTCCCAGTCAAGCAGGGAAGCTGTTTTTCAGTCTCATTTTCTCGTCACTCCAGGTCTCAATGATTATCTAATGAAGTCACTGCACCGTTCGTTTTCTAACAGCATGTTATATCTCTGTTGGTCTTGCCATTCCTTTACTGTAACACTGGCATCATGGGTAAAGTCGCATTTACAGAGTCAATATGAGGTTGTTTTATATTCAGACATAATTGCTTTCTCTGGACATATGAATATATTATTAGAGTACATTTGAAATAGCAATATTTGTATATAGTTATGTACACATTAAAAATAGATACACTACAGGCTGGACTGTATCATATTAAATTGTCCAAATTTCCAATAATGTAGTGTTCCAATTCAATGTAGATATAGTTTTCCCATGCATGCATATTTTATACATGAAAATTCAATATATCTGGACATTAGATTTGTGCATGAGCTCACAGATGAAGCTCATGATATAACTATTAAACCTATACAGCAATTTTTTTTTTTTTTTAGGTTCACCAGCTTTTTAATAAATCGTTCAAATGTAGTCAGAGTAAGCGCATGTAAAATTCATGCACATCCTTTCCCTTGTGAAACACAGTCTACATAATTTCATGAATTCTCCCAAACACAGTGCTACCTCATTAGCGACTTTAAACCCCAGGCTTGCACATGGGAAATAATACGATGCTCTGACAACGCTCAGAGCATTTTGGAACCAATTTTAACAAATAAGCACCAGGTGCAAGAATGAAGGACAGTCAGTTTTACCATATTATAATAAAGGAAGAAGCAGAAAGGGCCGTGATTTGAGGGTTTGTGCGATTTTTCTGCCAAAACAGGAATGCATTTGCAACAATAAAACATATTCTAGTAAATCAGAAATGAAAGCTGTTTTTTTTTTTTTTTTTTTTTGCTTGTTTGTTTCAATTTGATGCTCAAGGCCTCACTAGATGTGATGTCATTCACTTTTGTTCAGCCAAATACTAGTGTCCAACAGTTACTTCTACAAAAACTTAAGGACAAAAATGTCTTATTGCCCTGAAGGATCTTGCAATCAACTCTTTCTGTCTGGCTCAAATATTGCCGCACATTTCATCATGGGAATTTAACACAATGCAGGTCTCCACTCTATCTTTTATCCTGGTCTGAATATGGGCTTGAATCAGTCTAGATTTTTTAAAACATCTTTACAGAACACATTTTGACACGTGTGTGGTTTTCTTTAAAGTGCATAATGTAAACTTCCATCAACTATGGACAGCTGGATAAATATAGTGATTAACACCACAGACTTTGGTGCGGAAGGTTGCCAGTTCGAATCCCAGGTGGGCCCTCAGGCAAGGCCCTTTACGCCAGTGTTTCCCAACCAGTGTGTGTGAGAAGTCATCGTGTGTGCCGTGGAAAATGATCCAATTTCACCTGATTGGTTCTGTAAGCCAACAGTGTGATATAGATCCACATGACTGCACTCACCAATGACCCAGTCTTCAACTACAGTCTACTGCTTCTGTTTACAAAATAAAGGTGAACTGGCCTCAATGTGGTGCATTCTGTTGAGCAAACCACCTCAGTAGTGATGCACAGATTAGTGGGTTACCCACAAACCCCAGGTATCTGGTTGGAGCAGAGGATAAACCTCTCATTTTATTATACAACCTCAATCCGGGGCGTCAGTCTGAGGGATCGCTGGTGCACCCCTGAATGTCCCACAAATATGTCACCTGTGCACCCCCTGATGTTGAGGAAGAATATGAGCTTTATGTTCAACTAAACAGGCCCATGTTTCACACTAAGTAAAGTGTGACTATATGTACATTATATTTCAATAAATATACTTTTTGATACATTTTTGGTTGGTGGTGTGCTTTGGGATTTTTCTGATGTCAAATATGTGCCGTGGTGCAAAAAAGGTTGGGAACACTGCTTTATGCTATACATGCCTATATACCTTGTAAGTCTTGTAAGACGTTCCACAACTGACAGCATATCTTGATTTAATATATATATAATTTTCCTATAAGACCAACATATTCAGTGTGATAATGTGATGACAGTTCTAACGCACAAAAAAGAAAATATGACTCAATAAGTCAATGTCATGTAATCAGAAGGGTGGTATGAGCTATGTATGTTACATATAAAATAATAATAATGATGACGCGATAACTGAATAAATGTATTAGTTTTAGTTTGGCTGAGGAATAAGCCTCCCCCTCACTTTCTAGTACCTATTGTTCTACTAGACATTTATTGGAGTATCTGGGAAGATGCCACAATCTGATTGGTGACTTTAAATATTTTCCATGATAAAAGTCACTAAAAAAACATGTTTCCACTTCTATTTAGGCATTTACTCTATTTTGAAATGGGTAAAAACTGCTTTAAACAACTAAAAAAAAAAAAAAACACAACAAAAACATGAATCTGTATCCTGATAGAATGTTCCAAGGCTATAAAAGTTGAATTGTGCTATACATACGGCACGTATATTTTCCTTTGAGTGTAATAACAATACGGTTGGATTATTGATCATAATCATCATCAATAATCTAAGCGGGCAATGATAGAAGTGTCAGAGGATGAAAGTACATTGATTACTAAGTATTCTAGATCTTACAGTATTTCATTTCAAATTAAATGCTATTTTTAGTTGTTCTTATTCTGTGATGTCTTCTTTTATCTATGTATGTATTTATCCATACTGTGTGAGCCATGCAACAACATCTCATTTAATGTATGTACCAACAGTGTTTTTAATGAATGACAATAAAGTCTCTCTATGTCTAAGTCTATTTTTTTTCTTTGTAAAAATGCAAATTCTAAAATACTAAATAGTTACACAGAGGCCTAAGTATTTTTGATAGATTATCATTGAAATACTGCCCGTATCTGGAGAGAAATCCCACCAAGTAGTTGAATTTTTTCTTGTAACTCATCTTATCCTCTTGCTTCTCAATAAAGTCTCGTCTTGTCCCTTGGTGTTGCAGGAAGTAAGACTGAATGACTATGAACTTTACTTGTCAGTCTCCTCTGTGACAGTCAGGGTTTAGAAATAACAGTGTTTTACTGTAGGGGTTTGCACCTGATGCTTATTTTTCTGAGTGTATTCCAAAATGCTCTGAGTGCTGTCAGTGCTGCTGAACTGTGCAATTAGACCTTTTCCCTGTTGTAAGCCTCAGGGCTGCAGTCACTAATGAGGTAGCAGTAGGTATGTGTGTGCTGTTACACTGCACACAGAGATTATGTATATGTATGTATTGTAGAGGGCCCCCAGGGTGTGGCTGCACTAGTGCTACCCAGTGACATTTGTCTGGAGCAGTGGTAGTTTAAGGTTGATTCTGATATTCTGCTAAATGCATCCCTGAGATCGCCTCAGTGTTTCTTTGTTCAACTCTAACCTCATACCTGGCAACAGCAAAGGGTTCATTAAAATTCAGACGAGCAGCAATTATGAGGGAGATAATTACTACACAGTTTGCATAAGAGCACACCATCATTTGTGCCATTTTACATATCTTTACATATCATGACTGCATACACAGCAAACGCTGTGGACGCTAAGTGCTCGGGTTCAGTCATATTTCCAGCTCTCCTCTCATCAGCCTGAGAAAATGAAAGGAAAAGCTATAAATAAAAATATGATTACACATCTATTTCCAACCATCCTTCACAGGAACGCTACATCCTTTTACTCTGGAGAAACAGGTTTTGAGACTCAATTGCTTTTCCACAAGTTTCCCATTAAGTACTCTCTGTAGTTCAGCATGAATCTACTAGTATGTAAATATGACTTATTTTTCAATAGATGTTACAGTGAAGCGGAACAGAAAGGTCAGACGGTTCAACGCTGACAATGTTACAAACATCCTGACACAAGTAACCTCCTCACAAGTGAATATCAAAGCAAAACAGGGCACTGGCATTTATTCTGTTCTGAAAATTGTACTATTTCCATATGAACAGAAGCATCATGTCTGTAATGCATTAATTTTCTCTATTTCTTTGGTGCCTTTGTGTGGAAGACTATCCTCAAAGAACAAAATGGGGAATCAAATGGTTAATGTGTAATATTTAGTGACATCCAGTGGTGAAAAGGCAGACTGCAACCAAATAAATACCTCCTCCTCCTCCTCAGTCAGTGTTTGTTTCATTCTTTAGTTGATCTAAGGGTATACTGACTTGACAGACATATAGTTCAACATATTGTATACGTTGGCGGTAATGCACGTCAATGTCGAAAGTGTCTTGCTCTAAAGCAGATAAAGGGGAAGAGGAAGACATGGCAGAATCCTTAATAGGCAGTCCCCCCCCCCCCTCCCCTTTGTGTTTAAAGACAGCTCATTCTAAGGTTGAGCTCTTTTTCAGTGGGACTGCACAGATTATGTAAAACAGAAATAACAGTGTCGTTAATACATTTCTATTCAGATGATGTTTGTTTTAAAAGACCTGTTTATCAGTGGAATTATAGCATTTTACAGAGTTGTTGCACTAATGCACGAGTTTCATTAATGTAACAGGTCCCAAGGCCTACATTAATGATACTTTAGCACATATCTGCACTTAAGTGTCAGGTTTAGTCATTTTAAAATTAAACTTGCAGAGTCTGTAACATGTCATTTTGATGCATCTGAGGAAATAATGCTGAAGAATTACAATACATTTATCAGCTGCATTTCCAGCTTCTAACAGCTAATGTAATGCAATATAAAAATATTTCTCATTAATTCTAAAACACTGGTGACAGAAATAATGCACTGGAAAATGTTGCCGGTATTGCAATAATCTTGTTCCACATTGTACATAAATAGAACGTTTCTATACAAATAACAATAAATAAAAATCTATTCTCCAAAAGCCAGAGGTCATCACTCTATTCTAAGGTGATGAAACAGCAAATGCTATTGTACACTAATACAATCATTTCCAAATTTAGTTCCTCCCAAATCTTTAAATGGTCCATTAGACTGATTGAAGAGTCCCATCTTATTCCAGACATCTACAATGGATGTCCAGCTCCAGCTTAAATGCACTAGACATTTCAGCTCAGATGAAAATTTACAATCTTAACAAAACAATATCAAAACAGCTTTCACTTAAATGTATGTGTCATAATTTCTACTATCTCTGTATTTTTTATTTTTACATCTTTTATATTTATATACTGAGTTCATTGTGTGTAATGACATTGTTTCAACCTTTTTTTAGTGTATGTGTCGTTGCGTGTGCAGATACATACAAAGCACCTAATCGAACATTCAGCCTTTGTAATGAGCACATATATATTCATTTGAATTTCTTATTAAAACGCAACAAGTAATAGCTTATGTGTAAACTGTTGCCCAAACGTTATGAACTCTTTGACATGTGTTGAATGAAACCTGGTGTAAAACCTCAGAGGATTAAACTGAACACACCATATAATTTTTCCTGACATGTCAAGTGCAAAGGAAGGTCACATTATATATAACACTCGCCATAAAACTGTTCTGATTTGACTTTTGCGTAACACTGCAGGTGTAGGAAATAGCAACAATCTAAGCTTCCTAACATCTAAAGTTCACCTTCTTGTAAACTTCAGAATGAGGTGACACAGGAATAAGTCTCAGTCAGGACTATCTAATCCACTTGTAATGCTTATAAAGAGCCTCAGAGAGGCGCCTGAAGGTTTATGGGTCAGGCCAGCACTCCTCAGAGAATCATAAGAGCCAAGTGAGGACACTGGCAGCAATCAAAAAGGACCAGACCTCTTTAGACACAGCTACCAGTGTGTCAAATTCACTCTGGGAGTCACTCTGGGCTTGTGTTCCAGTTAGTCCTGGTCATAGGTTAAACTAGGCCAGAGTGCACCAGTGTTACGCTCCACGTCCCTTAATGTACATTAAAAACTCCACTATGTCTGTTATTTAGTTTCATTTCCTGATAAACAAAATACACTATGAAGTTGAATGAGCGCAAGGCGACCCAAACACACACCCAAACCAGCTCCATGGGACTGTCAGACATCACATCGTAATAAATTCTATGATTCTAGTATCTCAGTGTATGTATCTCATCTAAACCATGATCTGCTCTAAATGGATCCTTAAATTCTAGAGTCGACAGCAGAGTTGGCCACACTGTTTCAGCATGGGTAGACCAAACCATTTTACTCATGGTGATTTTAGTTGTCTTTTAATAAATAAGAAATTAATAAATTTAACAGTATTAACCCTTTATAGGGCACTCTGAAATCAAAATTCTCACTTAGTGTGTAATTGGGGGACTTAACAGGACTTTATTATATTATTATATTTGGTTCCTTACCTGTAAGTGGTAATAAATAAATAAATAGTATGTTTTTTTTTCAGCTTTTCCCTTCAGGGGTCGCCACAGTGAATCATGTTCACATGTTGATTTGGCACAGGTTTTTACATCGGATGCCCTTCCTGACACAACACTCTGTATATAACCGGGCTTGGGACCGGCACAATGAGACACTGCCATCTTGTTGCTACAGGTATATGGATGTATAGCATAAAGGGCCTTACCTAAGGGCCCACCTGAGGATCGAACTGGTCATATTCCGCATCAAAGCAAATTATATAAAAGTAAATAAAAAAATACAAGAAAAACACATGTAAAGTGAAAGTAACATGTATTTTAGAACCTGACAACATCCACATGATCCCTTTGAACATCATTCCTTACATTAGTACCATTACTTCATGGTACCTAACAAAGCAGGTCCACTCACTGTTCATGCACAGGTGGACCTTACAGAGTCTGTAGACCACATTGGACCTGAGATTGTTGTCTCACTGTCCTTAATGTTACTGTCACTAGGGGTGTGTTCAAAATATCGATACAGGTTTTTTTTCTTTTACTTCTGCAGGCAGCAGTGGTCCGCACTCCTCCTTACCCCCATATTATTATAAATAGGACATAAACCGGCCCGGCCCAGCCCTGGGTAGTTGTCATAAATATGTCAGTAGTTTTTTTTAACTCACACAGTCATTCTTTGAACAGAGTTTCTACCTTCACAGTTCAAGGTGGTATTCTCTGCCTGGGTACACATCCACCTGCACCTGAAAAACAGACAGAATTGCATACGCAGAGGACAGACGGAATGTGTCCATCTGTGTCTTTTGTCACTGTCATTTATTTTGAAAAACCTCCACACTGCTGACACTACCCCTCTGCCATTACCTGCTACACTTAACTGTGAATGTCACACTGCCATAAGTGGTATCGGTGTATTTTTACGAGTACGAGGACAAGTACTCACGCTCAGTATTAGTGCATCCCTACTTGTAATGTACACGGAAATGACCACAAATAGTCATTTGCCTGATAAAGGGTGAACATCCTCTTGCTTGATTAGATAGACAGACAGACAGACAGACAGACAGATAGATAGATAGATAGATAGATAGACAGACAAGCACACAGCCTAAAACATTAAAACTGAATAAAACAAACAAAAAAAAACATATTACATAACTTGTGGGAAATGTCAGGGCAATATGATTAGAAACTTTTGCAATAAGATGACCTTTAACCTTAGGCTATGCCAGGACTCCCCCTCCTCACAAAAGCTACTGTAACCACTGGTCCTGGGTGATCTTATAAATTAGCTTTAAATCAAGTTTTTGATGTATATCAGTACCAACTTTAGAATAACGTTGAGTTTTCCCTGTGTGAAAAACACTATAGTCTTCACCACAGAGCAAACTTTACCCAGTGTGGACTTCATTTTTCATTCTGTAATGACTGCAGTGTTCATGATAGGAGAAGGTCAGTGGGAGCTATTGTTCACAAAAAGCTACTATTTAAACTTTGAAGGTCAGCCCCAAGAAGCAGCAGAATCATTTTTAACAGTGTTGCTCTAGTTTGTTGTGATTCATAATCTTTTATCTTTTCTTCTCGACCAGGATCCAGTCCAGTATTTCCTGCACCATATTTCAGTGACATTTAACAGACCAATGAGAAAACCTCTGCCTCCAGAAATGTTTGTGCAACCGCAACTTGGTTTCACATGTGCTCGCGCGTAGGAACTGCACACAGGCAAATCATTTTGCAGCGACCAGAGGCGCTGTAAGTTGACATTTTTGAAGGCATGTAAAACCTTGCCACTGTCTCACAGCACTGTCTGTTCAGATTACAGAAGAGAGGAAACATTCTGAAAGTGTGTGAAAATACCCCACAACTGTCACGTCACATGCACAGAAACTGACAGGAAGCAACTACTTCAGTGGGTATTAAAAAAGGGGCTGCTGAGTACTAGCTTATGCTCAATTTGTATATATTTGATGCTGTCTGAATGCAGGAAAACAGCCGGAATACTAATGAAGGTGTTATGCACAATTTGACACTCATGGCTTAGTTTAACTTTCATAACACTTTCCTCTAATTTCATATTAGAGCCCAAGAGTGTGCATCCCTACAGACAGTTTTGTTTCTGTGTGTGGAGGCAGCGCCAGACCGAGTCTTTATGAAGTCTTGATCAGAGTCTGATCCTCCACAGTGCAATAAAAATCTGTCCTTTTATTTCTCTGCTATTTCTATTGACAAAGAACTATAATCGTCAGACTGTACGTAACATCCACAAAGGCTGACCTTACCTCAGTCAGACTTCACTTAGACGCTTAAATGGATCTGAAGATGTTACATCTCAGAACTTTATACCTTTGTAGACTACTGTTGCAAATTCGCCTCGATATTCTACTGTTACTTAACACTCTTTGTGAATGTACATGTGGCACCAGGTTATGTATGATCCATAACATTCACGGATCAAATACAAAGCTCTGTTTCTGCTATGTGTTATTAACCCTTTCATGTATAGCGGTCACTACAGTGGACAGTTATTCTACAGCTGTTCTCTTGTATATTCATGGGTTTTGTAGTTTTAGTTCCACATCAGCCAACACAGTGGACACTTATGCATCATCCCATAAACTGACATTCACACCATTCCTGTAACATTTGCTGTTGTTGATAAACCTGATCAGCAGTATCATGAGTGTTTTTTTTTAAATACTATCTCCATGAAGTGAGTAATAACTAGTATCAGAATGTGTTCAAATGACAGAAACCATCAGATTAGTTGTATTAAAAATGTTTTACTTCAATCACTTTTTGATATTGCATTGTGATATGGTGTCCAGCTAAGTGGACATTTTTGTATTTCCATGAAAAATAGCTTAATTGAAGAAATTTTCAATCACATTGGGGGGTTTTTCATGCCTGAAGAGAAATAAAAACACTCTTGAAGTAAAGTCAAAATCTTGACTAAAAATCCCATAATTCATGCATGAAAGGGTTAATTTCATAACATTCTACAGATTTTTCAGTAATTTTTGATTTCTTTGGATTGTTGATAGGAGGATCAGATCAATAATGGCATAAATAAAATAATCTGCATACCTGACACTGTAAATTTTGTTTAATTACTATTATTTAATGAAACTAATTTGCATCATACCTATTATATGTGTTATATTCAATTTAACAAATACTTAATTTAGGCAAAAACCACATAAATACATGTTTTCCTCTTTGTTGAAAATATCTATATAGTCTGAATAGTTTTATTTTTATTAGTCTTATTGTTTTTTCCTTTGACCATTGAAATTCCCTGTTGTGGGACTGATAAAGTCTAATCTAATCTAATCTAATCTAATCTAATCTAATCTAATCTAATCTAATCTAATCTAATCTAATCTA
>JAPSES010090626.1:0-22148 GCA_029822895.1 Maxillicosta whitleyi | reverse complement strand
CTAGGTGGAAAATAGAGCCCCGCAGCTGTGGTTTATAAGCACTTTACCGAGACAGGTTTCATTTTGAATTTACTACCCTATGTATCACTTTAAGACGACATGTTGTTAAATATTGTGTTTTCAGAATAACTGTAGTTAAGTCACGTAACATAGATAAGCCATAGTTATTTACTGTCATTATAGAGGCATCAACGAGTGATGCAGCAGAGGCTGATCACATGACCGGACACTGCGACGCAGGAACACAGTGGGAAGATCTGTTCATGTCAGACCACAGCTATGCCACAAACAGGCATTTACCTCTTCACCAACCCTTACTGTGTGACCAGGCAACCCATTCCAGCTTTACTAGCTACAGGAAGTGGCTAACCTGAAGTTCTAACACAAAGTAACAACAATGGCGTCCCCCATGTAACCATGCAGAATAGGGTCAATAATGGGTGACATTTCACATGTCTATAAACGCATCAATTTTGTATATATATAGATGTATAGACATGAATACATCAGCTGGATTTAAACCAAAATAAGGTACAATATGTATGAGGGACGGGGTTTGTTGGGCCTGGCACCACTTGTTTGTATTGTATTTGAGATGATAAAAGGGGAGGCATGTGTAGCTGGAAAGGTCATCAACCCCAAGTCTACATTGGCTTCTTCATTTTAGCAGGAGTTCATAAGTCCAGTTGTTTCCCACATGGCCAAACCACTAGGAGTATCAAAGTTCTGGGGAGATATTGTTTTCTCCACCTGCCTGTTCATCTATCCATCCGTCCATCCATCCTTCCAAATGTATCACCTATAAATAATAACATATTCCACAATTCAAGCAAAGACAAGGCAAGGGATCATCATCAAAGAAAGTCAACAAACTTTTAAAGAAGCACAAATATATTCATACATATAAACTCCAAATCTCCAGCAGTGATTGAATTTCGACTGAGTCACATAGTGGAGCTCCATCAGGTTAGAAACATCCATGGATCAAAACTCGAAGAAATAGAACGGCCAATATCAGGTGATTATATAATCATTGCGACAAGCCTACAGCAAATGAACCAAACTCAGTCTGTATGAGCAGCTCCTATTATGATGGATGCTGTGTCCTTCACACTCCAACCCATCTGGGAATCAAGGAAACATGGACCAGATCCCCCAGAACAATTTTAATACGCTCATACCACAACAGCTGGTAGAGAAGCTGAGGCTGTCCGATCTATACATGACCACCTGCATCTGGATCTTGGATTGCCTGGAATTGCAGACAAGAGTTGGCAGCAGTATATATAAATCCATCGTGATGAGTAAAGCATTGCCTATGGACGATGCACAGAGTCCCCTATGGTTCAGTCTGCCAAATGATGCATTCACTGTCAGATTTAGCAGTAATCATAAAGTTTACTGATGACAGTGGTAGTAGTAGGTCTTATTAGCAGAGGGCATGAGCTGACGTACTGAATGGAGTCAGAGTGTTTGACAGTCTGGTGCAGAACTCATAAATCTATCCCTTATAACACCGACAAAACCGAAGACATGATTGGCGACTTTAGGAAATCCTGCATAAACCATTATCTCTTGCTCTGTTATGGAAAGAGTAAAGAGCATCACGTTCCCTGGAGGTATTTCTGACATGTGATGTAACCCTGAGAGTCATCACTGCCGCCATCAACAAAAAGCACCTCTGCAGATTAAAGAGAGCACACGTCCAAAGACAGCATTAAAAGCACACGCGCACACACACACACACATACACACACACACATATAGAATAGTGTAAGAAATTACCGCTGTCCTTCCATTTCTGTTATACATTTGGCTCCAGTGGTGCATTGGCAGACCCTCCAATATCCTTCCACCTTTCTCACATTCCGTTTCCACCACACACTGTTGAAAATGCTACAGAAGAAATTTGCATAAGAATCAGTAGGTTACTCAACAGCTTTTCATCCCACACGTAGTCACATTCTTCACCCACCCATCCATCCACTCAACCATAAAAACCTTGACTTTTTAACCCCTCACCTTCCTTCCAAAAATGACTCTCACATGGCTCATTTAGTACCTGTGATTTGTTTTTATTTATTGACAATGCATTGAGTATTGAGTATTGATTTATTGATTTGTTTTGGATGGTTTTAAGCTTCATTTATAGCGGTGGGACATTTACTCGCTTTGACTTTATCCCTTTTCCCTAAACAAAAATTCTTTACTCATATTTCACAGAAATTCATTAGGTTATCCCATAGAAATTCACTGCCTGTGTGAAGGCTTTATTTTATAATATATATACCTGTCATCCATCACCAACCAAAAGCATGTACGGATCTAAACTGTTTAATACCTGTTGATCCACTGATTCTATCAGTACATGTAAATAATTGGTGTAAAATGTAATTTTTCATCTTTTCATGGTCATCAGATATGAACCATTTGGATGTTCAGAGGCTCTGTAGTTACTATGGAAACAATGTCATCTTCTACAATATTGATTCACCAGTAAAATCCATTATCAATGACAATGGATAGAAACACTGGGTTTATGTTCAGTTAATGATAGATTTTACAGGGAAAAGTCACTTTTTCTGTAGTTTTCTCTCTTTTAGATATAATAACCCTCAACTTTAATCTGACAATTTTGGAACATCTAAATGATCACTAAATTAAATACAAGAAAACCTACCTAATTTAGACTGATAAAACACAAAATATAGAGAATATTATAATTAAATGGTGATAAATCACTTAAAGAAACGTTACATATATAGAAAATTTCATTTGGGATCTGACAAAAGTAGCACTGGGCCTTTATGGGTTAATACCCATTAACATCAGTCGTTATGTTCTGCTCCCTGAAACCTTCGTACAGTTCTCACATGTGTACATGCAAATATACAGACAGTGTATATTCAGCTCTGTCCGTACGAAGGCACTTTTGGTTGTATCCACAAACGTTTTTGGATAGAATAGGCCTTTCATCCACACAAAACTGAAATTTTCAGTCACTGAAATCATAGCTTTTTGAAACTGGTTTCCAGGGGGGATACATTTGAAAGCACCAGTTGTGTGTCTTCGTCTGTACGACCAAACCACAATTTTTCTAAAATGATGATGTCATAGCACCACCTCTCTCACATTTCACCCCAGAAGCAAGACACCACGTCACAAAAACAACAATGGCAGACTACAAAGAATGTGTTCCTGCTATTACAGGTATTAAGCTTATTGGAAATATTCAATCAAACTCTTCAGTTACTCTTTCATTACAAAGAGCAACAACTACAGCTAACAATATCTATTACATGCTCTTGGATCTGCTGCAGAGAGGGGCAACCAGGAGAAAATTTCACATCAGACCCGTTAGAACCAAGTAAGCTTCATGCACATGCTCCATTTCTTCTGCGTTGTTTGGGCCTGACATTTGTACTACATGCTTTTCAGTGGTTTTAGGTGGACGCAGATATTTCCTGAAACAACTGTTATTTTTAAAAAAAAAGTGATCTGTAAACACAAAGAAAAAGATGGGATAGGTTTGTGTGGACATGGCTTCAGTGCTGCTAACTTGGTGGTTGTTTTGTTCTTAGAAACAGCAGATGAAGTGTCTGGATTCGAATAGTGCTATAATTACATTGCAATAACATTTAATTATTACCTGAAGGCACTGATTAATTTGTTGGTTGATACAATAGAATCACAATTCTTGCTCTGACTCAGTGGATGCAGAATGTCGACTTAATGAGGAGTATTTTTTTTTTTTAATCATTGTTTTATTGTGGAAATGACATCTCTCAAAGGTCAGATGTGTCAGATTTATTTATTTAGCCCTTATGAATTCTTCTTATTTGCTACCTTATGATGACTTTCAAGCCCAAAGTGTATATGAACAAAAATGATTAAATATCAATGTTTTTTTTCCCCCTTTTATTCTGCTTAAATCTCTTAAATCACTTCAGTTCTGCTCAAAATGACCAAACATTCTGTATTCATTTCAAACATTTTCAATATTTTAACCCTTTAAATGCTGGTTTGTATACATATTGTCACTGATGATTACGAAAAACAACATAGATAATTACATTAAATTAAAGATTGGAGATTAAAGATAGATTAAATTCAATTACATTACAGCACTTTACAGCACTACACTTTACAGCAGTTTTTTGCATGTACATTTTTGGCTCTAAGTTTCCCAAAGGGTTAAAAAAAAAAAAAAAGTGTCTGTAAAAGACCTACAAGAGTAACTGAAGGATAAGAAAAAAAAATCTTAGAAAAATTCACACCATAAACTATAACACATCAACAATGACCAGTAAACCAAAAAAGAAGACTGACAAAAAAGAATAATAGACATAGGGGGTCTCTAAATGTTATGTATATAAGACCACATATTCCCTGACACTTAAAATAATTGTCAGAGCTACTGTTAAATCTCATGTGAAATGAAAAAATACTTAAGTACTTTTAATTATGAAAGGGCACAGCCTCTTCTTCTTTTTCTGCACACTTATCGGCTTTAATATCAACAGTTTCATCCAAGAGGGTTTTGTCTTCTCCTCACTTTGCTTTTTCAAGGATCCTCAATTAAGTCTGAATTTGCTTCCTCCATCAGAACCAGTGAATCCTACCAGAAAATGTCTCTTCACTACATCACAGTGATGGAGGGTCTAGTGAAGTAAATCTCTTACACTCTGATCAAATGAGTCAGTCCCAAGCTTTGTACCGTTTGCCCAGAGGCTGCCTTCACATGACTAGACAGACCTTTGTTTATGTGTGCTGCTGCTTTGAGGCCGAGACTGACCAGATAATGACTTCAGTGTGTACGTATGTTTGAGTGTGGAGGTGGAACTGTCTGTGGGGCTTAAAGGAAAGTTCAGTAATGGCAAAGGGAATATGAAGTGGCTTTGTTTTCATTGGGCATAGTTAGTGAAAACGAAGAGTATATGTGATGCTCCACTTGATGGTGAAGTCTGATGTTTAAAACCAATAAAAGACAAGGGCTTTGGGAAATAAATTATCATTGTAAAAGCTAGAAAAAGTTGTTGTAAAATGAACTGGCATCCAAAATAATCTACTGATGTAAAATATTTTTTGATCCACTAATACTATCACCACATGTAAATATTCATATATTCAATATATTATTTATTTATGTAAATATATATATTTCTTTCAGTAATAGTAGCTTAGATTTTTACCCTCAGCCACACTGGCCACAGGGCACTGTCATCAGTTAATCGTTTGTCCATCCGTCTGTCCACAAACTTTGTCATGCACTAATAAGTCAGGCCACTAGGGGCAGTAGTGCACCTGATAAGCCAGGCGAAGGGTTTTCAAGTGCGTACATGTTATGTTTATATGTTTATGGTCATTTTCTTTTGCATGACACTTTTAAATGCCACTTTGTTTTGTTTTTTTTTTTTTGTTTGTTTTTTTTTTTATTTCCTGGTTAAATTATTCTATTTACATTTTTATACTCATACTTTTATACTTATCTTCCAGTGTGGATGGCAAAGATTTTTATTGTACAGAGAAACCTGTTTCCTTACTGTACATATGACAATAAAACGCTTTGAATCCTTCAAGTAAAATGCAGTTTGTCAGTTTTTCACAGTCATCAGATGCCCATTTGGACATGGAAACAGTGTCATCTTCTGCAACATTGATTCACCAATAAAAACCCGTTATTTAACAAATGATAGTAATTATAGATGGGGTTTTTTACGTTTGGTTATTGATATTTTTGGTGAAAATGTCAGTTTTTCTTCAGTGTTGTCTGTTTTGATATAGTTACATTTGAATTTACTATGAGCGTTTTTGAAGAACTATATGGTCAGTAAATTAAATATTGGAAAAGACTCCAATTTTGCAGGAAAAAAATTAGAAATGCCAGGTTAGCATTGTAATAAATGGTGATAAATATTCAGAGGAAACTTAAAATGATGAGAGAGAAAAGAATTTGGAGGTCACCACAAAATAGTTCTAGGTCTTTAAGGGTTAACCTCAATAAACTTCCAGTCAAAAAACCTTCAAAAGATCAACAAACTGAAGCCAAACATGTGCAGTACTTTTAAACAGCCTTCAGTGCAGTTGTATTAATGTTATTGGACTCTTAACATATTTTCACCACCTCCAGCCGAAGATGAGATGGAAATGATCCATTACTCATCATCAGCTGTAACATCACATTCAGTCACACTGTATCTACCAACAGCTGTGGACTGGACTGTGATGAGCCGGAGATCCATATGGTACAGAATGATAAAGAAAATAATGAGAGAAGAGGCCTGGTTGTATGAAAGGGGATGGAGATTGAGGTGTTACAGCAGGGTATGATGAGGATTTGTTTGTGTCAGATGCATTGGAGCGTCTCCATATGTCCAGAATGTATGAGACCACATGATGTCACACAAGTAAGATTCCATCGTAAACACATTTTAGCTGTTAGACTGGATGAAAACTGGATTCATAGCATTTGTTTTGGCCTTTCTGTACTCAGTAAGTGTCTGTTCAGTCAATACGTTCACACAAATGTAACTGTAAACAGTCTGTTTTGTACAGAAAAGTGCAGGTGTAAATACTAACTTCATGTTTTCTCTTTTCCACACTGACAGAAATATCTGTTTTAGGTATGTACTGACACACATGGAAGCCATAGTTCTGCTTCAGCCTTCCACAGATTAGGTTTCTGACTTCAGAAGGATCTCTCGCAAGCTAATGACTAGATTTCCATCACATCAGCGTGAGCAGACAGACTGCATGCCAAAGAGCAGTTGATTAGATTTCGTCAGTGATCTGGGTCTTGGATGTCCGCCATCAGATTATAATCCTTTTTTAGCCATAACTAAGATAAAGACTTGACTGCCTAAAGGTCTGTTGCACTGTCTGGAAATCAATTCCAATCATAATATGGAGACAGAGGGTGAAGCAGCAAGTACAGAACACATCAGATCATCACTTATAGTTTACTCATTATACAATATTCTAGACTCAGACATCAGTTTGTCTTGCCTTAGATTTCATAATCCTCACTTTAATTTCTATTTGTATTAGTTTTCATGCAGATGTCTCGCTTTTTCCCTTTTACTAGTTATTGTATCAGTGGTATGTATCGCTTTATTATCTTTGCAGTTTTGCTTGGAAATGAGGAAAGACATAAATCCAAACTGATCCGAGTGGATTGTGATTGTTGACGCTAGTGGTTTTCTTTTCCAGTCCTACACATTCTCTTTTGTCCATGAAGGTATTCTGGAAAAAAAGAAGAAAGGGAAAAAGAAATCCTCTCCCTAGGTTATTGATTTGTCTTCCCAGAGTTGCCACAGTGTGGTGCTCACTCTGAGACAGACAGGTTTAACACCAAGTGGTTGCCATAGCAACAGGTAGCCACGTAGGCATGGTGGCTGTTGAGGGCAGGGTGGTGGCAGGCGAGAGGGGGGAAACGAGTGTTGAGGGGAGGGGTGTGTAGAGAGCAGTGGCGGACTATTAATAGCGTCTATCAGGAACCAGCTGCAGAATGGTGCGTCTCATGGGACCTCGTCAGAATCATCCTGAGTGAACACATACTGTTTGTGGCTATGATGTGTACTTTTGTGAACATGCGCATGCGTGCGTGTGTGTGTGATGGGATGTTTTCCAGATCAAAGCTCAGCACACATGAACAAGATCTACAGTATACTAGAGAATCACCTGTCATTCACAAGACACCAGGGTCGAAAGTCAGCATCACTAAAAATACCTACACCTTTATAACAAATGTTGGTGTTGCTGAGGCCTGGGGTAGGACTACACATTCAGTTACTGAGCATGCTAGCAGTATGTAGCTCTGTTTTGACCTCTTTAAATGAAAATGTTTTAACTCCACTGTGTTAGTTAGTTGCTAATTTGGTCTCTGTTAATGTTGTCAGCTGAGTAGGCACAACTTGTTCTGCTGAAAGTAGCTGATGTCTACAGCTAGAAACTTATTTATGGAACCTGAGAGACTCAAACAAACAAGCAGTTGTTGGTTGCAGCGCCAAAACAATAGTATTAGATATTGCTGCACGATATTGGAAAAAAACTGACATTGTGAATTTTTTAAACCCTGCAATATATATTATGATATGAAAACAATCTCAGGAGTATATAACAGCTTTGTGTTGCCAAACGAGTTAGTTGTGTTTCCTCTTGTTATGAAAGCTGGTGCATTAACACACTATTGACATTGGGGGGTTTTCTCTTGTCCGTTGCTCACTTTTCATTGTCGTTAAAAGCAACTCCCTCCATGTCCAGGGGTGTGGTCTGATTTAGTAAACTGAATCAGAAGGATTGTGATTGGTGGATGGCTGTGTGCAGTGTGTGTCATATTAAAATTAGATGAGGACATATTAAGTTAATTTGCCTCCTGCATTGCAGGACCTGCGATTTGACTGTTCTGCACATTGTACATCACGGTACTGATGCTCAAACGATATATTGTGCAGCTGTAGTATTAAAGACATTCTACTTTTCTGTTGAGGCTTGAAGAACAGCAGAATCAGGTGAAAAGAGTTTTACACAAATTTTGTCACATTTGAGACATATCCATATTTGCAGGTCGGATGATGCAGCTTCAGGACACATTTATAAAGTTAATGTAGTGTAAAGTTATTTTTTTAGTAAAGACATTTCATTAAGGGACCATATTGTGCAAAAATTCTTTTTTGAGATAATGTTGCTCCTGTTTGGGTCTCGTCTAGTCTTATAAACACTCCAAGTCTGGAAAAAAAAATGACCCACTATTTTCTGTTAATTACTACAATGAATTTGTCAGAAGCTCTGGTTGAGCCGTTTTGATTTCGCTCCAAATATGACGTAATATAGGGGAGAAATCCAATAAGGGGGCGTGTACTTCCTATCCACGGACGGCCAACTCCGCCCACAAATGACGTCGTGATTGTCCAAGTTTGATTTGCCAACCGTGCGCCATAGTAGCTAGCAGCTAAAACTCAAAAGAAGAAGAATTCATTCGACATTTAGTTTATCTAAGCATGTGTAAAAGGTGTTGTGTTGTTGGCTGTACACAGCCGATATGTGTCGTTCCTCTTGCTCTGCGTCTGGGTCTGATTCAGGATCAAACATGGTTCTGCGAGCAGCTATAGCAGTAGCCTTTGGCTGCTGACTTGAGGGGGCGTGGTCAGACAGAACACTTCACGGTTCTTTCGAACGTCGGACAAAAACGGCGTACTTGTAAAAATGACTGGCGCTGACAGGAAAACAGAGCTGGAGAAACTTTTTTTTTTTTTTGGATAATTTTGAGCAGGGAACTTCATGAACATGTTTTGTATAGTCCATAGAACAATTCTAACTGGATATGTATGGTATATGTAAGCATAATATGTCCCATTTAAGGGATTTAAATCTTGTTATTCATGTGTTTTTTTTCCCAGGAGGATCAGTATGCGTGGTAACACTGTGTATTCCTCCCACTAACCATGGCTTCTCCTTCCATCTTTTCTTTGTTCTGCAGGTATTGCCTCTATGACGGTGCCTGTGTACATTGCAGAGGCCTCTCCGCCCCACCTCAGGGGTCAGCTGGTGACAGTTAACACCCTTTTCATCACTGGTGGACAGTTCACTGCCAGCCTCATTGATGGCGCCTTCAGCTACCTACGACATGATGGGTGGAGGTCAGAGATGACGACTCAAACACACACTCACACGCAAACAGACAAGTTAAACCAAATATTAGGGACCTTCAACATGACATCTCAGTATTTTTGTGAAGTGGTTACTAATATTGTGTGTTTTTTGGTAAAATTTTGTAACTTAACCAATAAAGACCCAGATATGCACCGGTGAATAAAATGCTTTACTGATCTAAACTGTTTAATATGTGTTGATCTACTAAATAATTAGTGTAAAAATACAGTTTGTCATCTTTTCATGGTCATCAGATATGACCCATTTGGATGTTCATCTTCTATAGAATTGATTCACCAGTAACACAGAGCATAATATTAGAACAAATGGACATAAACAAAAGCCACAAAAGTAGTACCAGGTCTTTATGAGTTAATGTGAAATATAATTGATTTGGTGTTCATAAAACCTGTCTCTCAAATTGCACTAACAAAATACTATAATACTAATAATCATAAGAATAATTATGATAATAATGTTGGACTTTACAGTGCTGACATTAATGTATTCACTATAACAATGTCCTGTCTGCCTTGATCTTTGTCATATATTCAGAGCTGACATTAGTATCTTATCTTTTGGTGCTTATCATACCAAATGCCGGAAAAAGCCATGCTTCATTCCAAATGTCAACATGCACATGGCTCAGTCTCTAACATTTCCTTAAAGCAGACGTACTGTACTTTTTTTAGTTTATCTTTTACTGTACTTTTTTCTTTATCTTCACTGCTGTATGTTCTGTGTATGCCCTCTTCTGCTGTCACATTAAAGGCAGGATTAGGTTTTACTTATTTGAAGGTTACTTAAATGCTGAGTGAGATTCTGTGGATAAAAAAATATTTGCATGGATTTTTATGTAATTTTAGCAAATATATTAGAGATTGTAAAACCTTACTGGGATACCCATTGACTTTAGAGTTTTTAGGTTTTGGAGCAACTTAGAGACAGGTTTTCACTTTCGTTGAATTTGATTGATTGCTTTTTTTCATTTCTTGTTATCATCTCTTGTACTGTCCATTTTTTGTTCTATATTCACAGTCTTCACATCTTTAATAGAATGTGTTGAACTCTTACTGAATGTTAAGAACTAGTAAAAGGCAATTTTCTTCTTGACACAACAGTCAGTGTGTCAGCACTTTTGTCTGTTTAAAGCTATTCTTCCATAGTATTAAAATCTGAAAGCCAGGGTTGCTGCAGAATTGTTGAAAATGGATATGTCTAAGCTATATTTACAATATAAAGTTAAATACTAAAGTTCATTTCTTTAATTCTACTGAACTGAACCACCTAATGCTGTCAAATACCCACACATAATCTATGTAAAGATGTAGCTTTTGTTTTTGTTTTTTTTTAATTAAATTTTTTATTATATGTATAAAAAAAAAAAAAAAAACCCACTGAATATTCTGTTTTCTGCCTTTTCTCAGGTACATGTTAGGTCTGTCTGTTCTTCCTGCATTGCTCCAGTTTGTGGGATTCTTGTTCCTACCGGAGAGCCCTCGCTGGTTAATTCAACGTGGACTGACTCAAAAGGCCCGCCGAGTTCTCAGTCAAATCAGAGGCAACCAGAACATTGACGAAGAGTATGACAGCATTAAGAACAGCATCGAAGAGGAAGAGAAAGACAGTGGAGGAGGTGAGTGAAGGCGTCAGTAACACAGGCTGTACATTGAGATGGATGTAGTTGGTTGCTGTCCTTTTTTGTGTGCTTTAAAGCAGGGGTCAAGAGCTACTATCCTGCATGTTTTAGATGCTTCACTCGTTATCAGGCTTCTGCAGAGCTTAATGATTAGCTTATCATTTCAATCAGGTGTGTTGGAAGAAGGATACGTGTAGAACAGTTGCTCTTGAGGACCAGGGTTGGACACCCCTGCTTTAAAGGGAATATATGTGATATTAATATTCTAATCTATCAACAGGAATGAAGAAATCATGTACCAGAACATACTTAAGAATATAAACACCACCCATGCACTAATGTTATGTATCCACAGAGTGTATGACTCACTAAATAAAGCATAAAAAAGATGTTTTATACAGTTCATGTGATGCTTTGGCTGAGTTTACATTCTAGCTCTGTTAGCTTAGCTCTGTTTTTTTAGACAAAAACAGCTACAGTTTAACCATAGATCACCTTCCTGTATGGTTTGTGTTGTCAATAGCTAAACTCAAAGATCTGTATTCAATCATCCAAACAAGGCCAGACCTTTAACAATTTTCTCTGAGCTGTGGCACAACAAGCTTAGTGAACATAACATCACATAATAACTTTATATCTTCATGATCGAACTCACTCATGTTGAAGAAATGCTGGGATTTCATCATCAAACTCCGTTCTTTTTATTTAGTGTCCAGGGGAGACTCTCAGTTTCTTTGACTCTACAAGTTGTTTCTTAGTAGTTCTCATCCCATTTTGTTCTAATGTTACTCTAGGATTAGTTTTCCTCACCACTCAATGTAATATCATGACTCACATGAATATAGACACCACTTTTAATTGTTGTGTTATTTGTAAGCATTATAAGGTTTCTGTGTGTATGTTCACGCCATGTCAAATACCACACACTGAGGGTCAAGGGTCAGGGTTATGTGAACCGGAGATCTTGGCATAAATTGATACATGATCAAATGGCAATGAAAAACATGCAAAAGGTCGAACATGTGTATGTATAGCACTTCAAATGCCATAAAAACTTGCAGACCTGCAGAGTGGCTCACTACTCCCTCTAGTGGCCACATAAAGTTGTCAAATACACTCAATTCATATCTCAACTCAATTACAGCTGAATTGGACACCTATTTTCAGCAGATCGAAGTCGAAGTCATGGGCTCATATTTAAATAAAACAGTATAAAGTCACGACCCTGAACCTCAAAAGCACAAGGCTCCTTTTCAGTCCCTTTTATGTTGTCCTCAGTGAGGTTGATTAGACATGTCTTCTTCCTGCTGTGATTGGTCTTGTCTACTGTAGTGACAACAAAAGTCATTCAACTGATGCACATGGACATTGTTGCTGTCTGTAACAGTTCCTGGACTCCTGGGGCAACAATGGTGACATGTCAATCAAACAGTGTGAGCAGCTTCGTGGTGTCTTTCACTTTGGAGTCTCTGTTGATCTGGTTTGAGTTACTGTTACTGTTGGTAGGGCCTTTTTGTTTGTTCATCCAATCATTGTAAATTAAGAAAGTTCAGACTTTATTGATCTTCTGCTTCTAGAAAAACACATAATCAGTTTCTCATACCTGACATGTTTTGGTGATAAACTTCCGTCTTCATCAGAGGTGTCACATAAACCACACAAAAAACTCAGACAATTACTGGTACACCCAAAGGTCAAAATCAATCAAAACAACAAATGTGACGTCATATATGAAATACCATGTCACTCAATACATACATTGGGGAAACAGGATGCTCATTCAACACACGAAAAATGGAACATCAAAAAGCAGCAAAGAACGACGCATTAAAAGGAACCATGAAATCTGCAATAACGGAACACTGCAAACGGGAATATCATATCATGGACTGGGAAAAGGCCACAGTCATCCACACTGAAAACAACAGACACAAACGATGGATCATGGAAGCGGTAGGGATTAAGAAGCGAGCCCATATGGTTATGAACCAGGGCGAGGGGGCATTCCTACTCTCGGACCGACAAAAAGGGGCGGAGCCGACCTGTCAAATCTGACAGGTTGACTCCGTCCCGATGAACATCAGTCATCTTAAAACATGTCACACAGCATCATGTGACACCACGGATGAAGATGGAAGTTTACCGCCGAAACATGTCAGGTATGAGAAACTGATTATGTGTCTGATACAAAAGAAAACTAAATAAACTATAAGAACATAGACACTATGAACCTTGTTGGATAAATAGCAACCGATAGTTGCAAATCCAATGAACAGATGTAAAAGAGGTTAATAGACTGAAATCTATTATCGGGGCGGTATGGGGTGGGGGTGGGGTCGTCAGTGTGGTGCGCCATTGCACATACGTGACGGTGGGTCGTGGTGTACTGATGACCCCCCCACCACCGCCCCGGCGACCCACCACCTTGACAAAGGAATTTTCTGCGGGAAACACTGCTATATCACAATCACCCAGCGTGGTCATGTCAAAGTAAAAGTAACAAAAGTAATGTTCACATTCTCTGTGTGTGTGAGATTTCTCTTCTTTTTAAAGCACCAATTTAAATACCATTTAGGAACCGGTACCGTTTTGAAAGTATCGATTTGGCACCGGTATTGAATGAAACCCTTTCAATACCCAACCCTAAATGAGACTGAGGTATAGTAATTGATACTGTTGCTTCATCACAAGATTTAACAATAATGAAACTGTTCATTTTAAAAGGCTCAGTCTGGGACACAGTGTGACCCTCAGATCTTGGCTCTAATCTCTTCCAATCCTTGCTAAAAGCAGCACAAGATGGTTGTTATGCAAAGTCAACAAAGTAGACACCCTGGCATTTGTTCCCATTTTGTAATACCATTTATCACCCATCTGTTTTCTGATGTGTGTGGAAGGGGACAACAAATGAAAAGGGCAACTGAATCCAAAATGAGAAATATAAAATATGATGGATATGCACACACAGAGGACACATGATCTGCAGTATCTTATGTAAATTAATTAAAGTCATATTTTTAGTTATAGCTAGTTAATAGCTAATGAGGTGCACATTTTTCCACTCCTATGTCGTCATCAACAATTAGGACAAATAGGACAAATTTGATTTGACCTTCACTGAGATAATTATATAATAACCCATAAAGACCCAGTGCAACTTTTGCAGCAGGTTCAAAATATTTTTTTTCCCTTATTTAACCTTCCCTAAATGATTTATCACCATTAGTTATAATATCATCCACTATATATAGATTTTTTTCAGTGTAAATTATGTATTTTCCTTTATTTAATTCACTGATCATGTAGCTGTTGATTAAAGATCAGCTTAAAGTTAAGGGGTTTTATATCAGAAAGACAAAACTGTCATATAATTAACTGAACATGAAGCTTCTTCATCCACCGTCATCGATGCAGCTCCATGGTTTTTACTTTTGAACCAACGTTGTAGAAGATAATGGCGTTTCACTATGGAGCCTTTGAACGTCCAAATGAGTCATATCTGATGACCATGAAAATCTTAATAACTGTATTTTACACCACTTAGATTAATAAGTCAGAAGTTATTGAAGCTGTTTTTAGACAGGGCATCCGTGTCCGTATCCAAGTATGTTGGACCCCAAAGTCCATTTAATTTTTTATCCAGTGTGAATATAAACATTCCAGTACTCATGTACTGTACCTGAGTCCAGCTGAGGAGGTTGTCCTGGGTGTAGACGGCATGGATTACAGTTTGGCGTATGAAAGCGATCTGTACCTGAGACTGGAAGTGACCCAGTAACCACTCCGCCAATGGAAGTGACCTTATCCTCACGAGACCATATGCAGTACCTTTATCGACCGTACCGCTTGGTGATATATCAGGGACAATGAAGGTTGCTCGTCTTGTCTTTGGCTCAAACAGACAGATACAAAAGTGCTGCCTGTCCTGCTGCCATTGTAGATAAATGAACAGAACAGTTGCTCAGTTGATGACGTGCGAGTTTGTCACCTTTATGTTTGTTGGACAGCTACAGAGTTCCTTCCACATTGCCACCTACTATTTCAGCCCTGTAACACCCACTGTCAAGGGACAATGTGAGGTGTGCTGTGCATGCATAGAAGTATTTATCTTTGCTGTAGAGAGTACACAGATGGCCAATGGAGATAAATGCTTCTATGCATGCATGACTCGCATCATCTGGAGATTTAAATTGTCCCTTGACACCCACTCGTTCTTGGACACAGGCCACGATACGTACTTGTGTACGCAACATCTGTGGGAAAGGTGTGATCGTATCCGAGTACAGCACAGTCTGGGCACCCAGTCTGAAAACACCTTAAACATCAGTAGATGATTTTGGTTACCAGTGGTTATTCTGAGTGGTCAGCCAAGAAGAGTTTGACTTTGAAGAAGATTGTTTTCTTGATACTATAAATAGAATATAATTCAGGAAAGTAAAGGTTGAAAAATTGGGATAGGGATTAATGATGGTGGTTAATATTGCTCAAAAGAAAACACCAGAATAGACCATCACTTGAAGTAGTCGGTTAAATGATGGTAATTTGGAATTATGGTTTGTGGCAGTGTTGTGAAATTCTGGGTGCAATTAAGAAAAGTATTGGGGCTTAAACACCAGTTGTCCATGTTTGCACCACCCCTTCTTTTCTGTGCTTGTTTCCCTTCATTGTGAACCTAAGCCCTTGGCATGAACAAATGGTTATCACTTCTTGACAATGCTGCTTTTTAGTCCTGTGTTTTGGCCTTCATAATAGTTCCAAGGAGGGGAAGTGTGATTGTATTTCTGCTAACCAAAGAGTCTGATTTGCCTCTGGCAGAGGATTTGTTGAAGAGAGAGTGAGGATGTAGCGAAGGGTGACATATGTATTGTATTGCATTGTATTGGAAAAGAGAGGAGAGCAGATGAGATTCACCCTCTGGAAAATCAACCTTGACAACAGAGAACACTACGTTTCTGGAAAGACTGGAATCCATACGATCCTCTGGGTCCATGTGGCCTCCAGTAAATAGAACCCTCTACCAGTGACAGCAAAACACACACTTGGGCACACAAGAGTATAATTGCAGATTGCATAAAAACACAGACTTGCACAAAGACTGCAGAGCGTCCATGATGAGGACCTCAGTGTGTGTACAGCAGTTTTATTTTCTTTTCTAAGCCTGTCATGCTGGTCACTGTAACTCCTCTCATCATCAGTTACTGTGTATGAGCAGAAAAACAGCAGGTAGGATCCTCTCTCTGTCTGCTTATTATCTTAGATTCTGTGGCACTTGAATTTAGTGTGAAATGCAAGTAATGGGCCCAGTGTGCAGAGTTTTTACTGTTCAGTGTGGACTGAACTAATACTACTGAGCTTCACTGCAGCCTCCATTCAACTTAACCAAAACCACAGTGCATCATGCAGACGTGTCATTATTACACTGTACAATGTTTGTTACATTAGGTTTTAGCTGAATGTGTGGAACAAATGTATTGGCAACAAACCCTTGGTCCATTAATGGAAAGCTAATATGTTACATATAATGCCTCGAGTCCTTTTAACTGCCTAACGAACTCATCTCTAAATATATTTTTTCCAGTCAAGGAAAGGAAAGCAAGACATGCATGACTTATGTAACATATGAATTATGAGCTCAGACATTTCAGACATGTTTGTTGTCAATTTACTGAGCAAAACTCGAAATAGTCTCAATTTAATAATTAAAAAAAATAACTTTAGCAGAAATTTCCAACCGTTTTAAGTTCTCCTTTAATTCAGAGTAGAAAACCTTTCCTGTATAAGTCTTCTAGATCGTTCACACCTTCCTTTAAAATGAGTGCAGTTCCTTTTTATCTCTGTAGCTCAACTTCCTCCCCTCAGAAATGAGCAAAATGTAAGTTGAAACCTGGTAATGGAAACACTGAAATGTCACTAAAATTAACAAAAATCACAAAACAGTTTTTATGCTCTCATGAGGTGGTTTTTGAGATGTTTTGGTATTTAGAAGTATGGTCCAAAAGTGTAATGGAAACACATTTTGTGAATTTTCACACATCTGTGCACGGTGGTTTTGCTCAGGTCAAACATCTGACCTATGACCCTGTACTTACAACAGGTGGTTCTAGTTTGTTCAGGCCAATAGACATCTGGCAAGAAGTATACAGTATTTTATGAAAATTACAACATGCCATGAGATGGGAATTAACTAGAATCACACATCAAAAGCCGAATGGAAACACCAACATGTAGCACTTTGTCAAAATTGTAGAAACATTGCTTTTATTTTGTGGAAAAATGGAAGCCCAGCTAGTAACTATATTCCACAGGAGTCATTTTACTGAATTTACTAATAGAATCCATGTGGGGAGAAAACATAAGAAGTCAGTAAGCACAAACATTTTCTCCCCCTATTCTCTTGAGAGGGTCATGGGTCATGAGCCTCTTCTAGCAACCAATGGGCAAAGGCAGGTATGTCGCCAGGTCACTGCAGGGTTTGACCAATTATGGGTTAACTGACCAAGATGCATGTCTTTGGATGAACAGAAGCTGAGTAGCCGTGAGAGAACCCACTCGGACACAGTTAGAACATGCAAACTCCACATCAGCACTGGAATCAGACCCAGTACCTTCTTACTATGAGATGATGCTTCTTCCTGTGAGAGGAGCTAACCATTGCACCATCGTGCCACCTGACATAAAGAATTTGTTCATGAATTGTTTGACATGTTGAAGCTTTTTGCAAACATTTTGTTTTTTCAGTGTGACAAATGTTACCCTTATGGTTTGTGTTAAACATTACTCCAATAAACAGTTCAGGTTGGAAAGCACGGTGAAGGCCAGACTGAGACTTTGAAGAATAGCCCTGCCATCAATTTGCTTTGGCCTTTAGAGTCCTCATTATGTCTGCTGTTGCACTGCAGCAGACCATTCTCACAGGAGAACTATGGCTCAGACCTCAAAGCCAATGATTAATCCTCTACTCTTAAAATTTGGTACTTTGCTTCGAAATACTCCACTGTGACGGACCCTTTAACACAGTCAGTGTCTCCAGTCATGACTCATACAAAAATGGAGATGTTTACATGGAGACGTGTGTGTGTGTACATGTGTGTCTTCACCTGGAAAAACAAAGTACCATGTACCATGCCCCTTAGCTGACATGGTGGTTACCATGGAAACAACACTTCTCACTTCCCTTTTCTCTCACTTCAGACATAACACTGTTGATAGTGGGCGTCACCCTCTGATGCTCTCTCTCACACACTTATCACATCAGGCATTTTCCTACGGTGCAAAAATGTCCTGGAGTCAAAACCTGGTAATAATATAAGTATAATTATATAGTGAACGACACCACACATCAGTGTGTGATGTATGGCTGTGAATGTGGCATCACTTTCCATCAGTGTCCAGCCATATATGCCAAAGATGTAACGGATGGTGGATTGAACCCAAATGCAACACAATCCTTTCAGGTGAGAGTCAGAACAGTCTTTAATAGAGCTTGACTGATAGCACTTACAACAGAAAAATAATGACAATAAGAGTTCTTTCTCTATTACTTGCTGGGTGCATGAGCTAGATTTATACCCAGGTCTTTGATGTGGCAGACAGGACGGATACCTCAGAGCCAAAGAGGCAGGCTAATTTGACACATGGACCGGAACACAGATCTCTTTTTATGACCAATTTTCTCAATTTAATACAAGTGAAGTGCTAAATAGTCCTGACAAAAACCTGAAGTAAGCACACATATATATCAATTGCAGCTAGCTATGTTGCTAGCAGCAAGAATATTTGCATACGAGACACCTGTAGTTTATCTTTGCCTATAAACATCACAGAGTAACAAGTGTAAATAATGGGTGGGGATTCATGACGTTTAATATAACAGTGGTGGACGAAGGTCTGAAAGGAGGACAAAATGTGAAAAATGAGGACACTTGACAGACGGCCGGACAGACAGCTGTGAAACCTGACTGTCAGGGCGAAATCCGGACAAATGGTCACCCTAGCTGCAATTGATATAGACAAAAAACAGAACAAAACAAAGCAAACAACAGACACATAAAATAAACCCTCAGTCATTGACAGTGCAATAGACATAGTAAAGGATCACTATCACAATATAAACCTGCCCTAAGGGTAAGTACGGAATGAGCAGCATTATTAAACTGCACTTAAATAGCATTTACAAGCATTTACAGGGTCTGGAATGTATTCAGGAAAGGACCCTACAATTTCTGGAGTTTCCCATTTGAGTAGTAGCTGGAACCTAGCTCTCCTAATCTAAAACAGAAGGCTAGTCAGGTTTCCAGGCCAGAGGCTAGAAGACTTTGGTCAAGAACTGGCAAGGTCAGAACTGGGTAATCAGGTCAGAAAACAACACTGGAGACTCAGGAATAAAGCAAGAACAATCTGGCACTGGTTGGATGACCCATCAGAGCTTATATTCTGGCCAGCTGATTAGGTACAGTTAGTTGGGAGCAACAGGTGCAACTGATTATGGCTGATGAGGTGAAGCAAGGTGAAGGAGAGGATAGCATTTGGGAGTCCCAGGTGAAACTGATGAGGCTGACGAGATGTGGTGAGGCGAGGGAGGAGACCGAAGGCAACGTGTGACAAAAGACGCTGACATTTCAGTCAAAACAACAATGTAGACATCTAACAGTGCTTTGTTTTGCAGTGTTTAACAAAACTGGTGAGAATTTGTCCAGTAGTGTTATCTGTGAAAGCACAAAAAAAAAGGCTTGAATGCACATGGAAAACATCAGTGATTCAAGCTGCTTTAAATATTTTATTTTTGCTCATGGCCATCACCACCCAAATGTTTTTTTTTTTCCTCCAATAAAAGCTTGATGAACTTTCCAGATACATTTTTCCTACTTACACGTGAGGCTCATCTGGAAGGAAGGAAATGGGAACTCAGAGCAAACAGCCGCTTGAAAAATGCTCCGAAATGTGATGATGATGTGCTGTCAATCTCTAAGTCAATGAGCTCTGATTTCTGTCTTTTCATACTGAGAGGTACAAGAGGAGGGGAGGAGAGTCGAGAGGCAGAGGGGGAGAAGGAGAAAATGCATCAAGGGGAGGAGGGGGTCAAAGAAAATAAGGCGAGACAAAGAAGTCAAGTGGAAAATGGAGGTGTTGAGGCAGCAACTATGATTGAGAAGCAATATTGTGGCAATATTGCAAAGCCTTTCTGTCAGCCATTATATAGCAATTTTTCACGACAAACTTCATATTGCTGTGTATTGAACATATTGATTTTTTTAAAAGCTTGTTCAAAGCCACTCTTGTTGGGGTCAGACACATGTTAGCTTAAAAAACATAGGGTGTGTTTGGATGAGTGATAGCAGCAGCATCAGGCAGTCGATCGCTTTATCTACAGATGTATGTTGGTGTGACACGGAAACAGCAAAGCCGTAAAAGCTGGAAGACACATGCATTGGACATATTGGTTATTAAGACAGAAGACTGAAGGGCAGTTACTTAGCACTTTGTGTTATATACGTTTGTGCCAGTGTAGCGTGGTCTGTGTCCAACGTCAAATGAAAAGCTGCTCTTCAATTACTCTTCAGCTGAACCAAAATGGCCTTGAAAGGCTTGTAATGTTTTTTTTTTTGTTGTTGTTGTTTTTTACATTCAACTGTTATAAGCATGAAATTACAGAAAATGTAATGTTTTACAACTATTTTCCTGGATACTACTTGGAAAGCAATGTTTATACAAATCCAGTTGATAAGGGAGCTTTTTAGAAGTGATTTGGAGAAATAAATGGATAAATGTAAATTCATCTCTCACACTCAGTTTTGCTCTACTTTAGGTACAGTGCTGTTGGTTTTGCAAATATCTGCTGCTTACCTTGCAGTATTAGCGGAGACATAGGAGTGAGCGAGTTATGTAATAAGTCTGTTTATTCATATCTGGGCTTACACTGTATAGACAAAAGTATAAGGACACACTGAATGCAGGTGTTGTACTGATAATGAACATGAAACATGATTATATAGATTTGTTTACTGAAATAGTTGTAATTTCAATAAAAGTTTGAATTTCATTTGTAGTTAATCAGTTTGTTTAAACAAATTTCCACACATTTCTTTGTTTATTAGGATTGTTTTTTAAATGTTCTACCTTTTAGATTTCTGTCACATTCTGATAAATAATCATTTTAAACCACAAACAATGGTGTGCTTTCTTCAACTCTCACTCAGGAAGAAAAACCAACCTTTAAACTTCAAATAAATAATGATTTGACATTTATTGTGGTATTTACTGACAACCAGTGATGTGAAAATCTTTATCTTGATAGTATTTCAGATCAATGGAATGGATTGTCCTCTAAGCTGTAGATGTGATTGTCCCTTTTTTTTTTTATCCATTTGTGGTGGATATTGTAAATAGTGGCAAGTACAATATGTTTTTTTGTTTTGTTTTGTGTTGCTTTTTTTGAGTTTCCATTTGAGAAAGTTTGTTTCATGTGTGCCTATGTGATCTGAACCAATTTGGATTTCAATTGGAATGAGGAAAGAAAACCCTCAGTGTCAAACACATCTGACATAAATATAGAAGACTACAGTCAGTGCATCACATAAGACAAACAGGCACTAATCAAGATGAAAGGGCACATTGTGAAAAAATGAATAGAGATTCATTACCTCCGCCAAGGAGGTTATGTTTTCGCCTGGGTTTGTTTGTCTGTCTGTTGAAAAGTTGAAAAGTTATGGATGGATTTTGATGACATTTTCAGGATTTGTTGCCAATGGCACAAGGAAGAAATGATTAACTTTTGAGGGTGGTCCAGAAGAAATCCTGGATTCTGGATCACTTTGAAATTTTCGTTAACATTGGGGTCAATGGGGCCAAAAATTTTGTT
>JAPSES010090560.1:0-22168 GCA_029822895.1 Maxillicosta whitleyi | reverse complement strand
CAATTTTGAGGGGTTGGAGGGTGAAGGATGATGTGTAACCATTAGTGACGAACTCTAGTGGAAAATAGAGCCCCACGGGTGTGGTTTATAAACACTTTACCGAGACAGGTTTCATTTTGAGTTTACTACCTTAAGTGTCACTTTAATTTGACTCTTGTTTGATTTGGATAAAGTTGATAGATTACTGTCTGTGGACCTCATGACAATATAATAATCATAATTCTTGGTAGTTCTTTGTGGTTCAGCTGGACTGGTTTATCTCTTTTTGCAAGTGATTTGTTTCTCATCTCATGGATTACAATAAAATTAATGATAGTTTTGTGGTTCGGAGATGTTCTATACATGAAATCACCTTGTGTTAAAAAGCTAAACCATTCCAGTTGAACCGAGAAGAACTACCAAGAAGGTCCGTGTATCATCCGATCATTCAAGTATTCCATTCAACCTGGCAAAAGGAAAATGAAATAATGACGCAATATTCTGTTTTCCCGTTTTTTCTGTTTGACCAAATAAATGGGAATTGGTGTTTTTTTTTTTCAACTCAAAAGAGAACACATAATAAACAAGGAAACCAAAACGAAATAATGCCTGTAATTGTGATTGTTGGTTTTGTGATTATTGGTTCATATTTATTCAGAATATTGCATCGTTATTTCGTTTTCCTTTTGCCAGGTTGAATGGAATACTTGAATGATCGGATGATACACGGACCCAAGAAGAATGATGACCAGGGCAAATGAGAACCTACACAGATAATAATCATAATATTTCCTGTTGTTTCCAGCGGATGAAGTTCCTGCTGCTGCAACAGAAGTATTTGGAATACCTGGAGGACGGGAAAGTTCTGGAGGCTCTGCAGGTCCTCAGAGCCGAGCTCACTCCCCTCAAGTACAACACAGAGCGCATCCACATCCTCAGCGGGTCAGTCCACCTGCATTCACAGCACGACACTGACTGTACTGAGCAGCACCATCACACTGCTACCAGCCCGACACCGTGTAACATGATGATTCACTGTTTCAGACTGTGTTGGTGCAGTGGGGGTGCATCCACAGAGGGCTCCTGCAAAAATAGTAGTAGTAATGTGGTGGATGTGACTCACTTTTTGCTGCAGCACAGAAAAATATCAGAGGCTGCTGTGTTTATTACAGGATCCATCGGAGAGTGTTTCAAGGAATAAACTGAGATGGATTACAGTGTTTGGTCTGTTCAAACATTCGGATCCCTCAACAGCTGCTCAGCTGACTGACAAACTTTTTCCACAGCTGATACTGATTTATATTAAACGAGGAGCTCATTAGCAGATGTATCGTACATTAGCACTAAAATACAAATCTTGGCATCAAATTTCAGAGTAACACAGATCACGCTGTCCAAACATTAGTATTGGTAAATAAGATCAATCATTTTACTGATAGCAGTGACAGATGTTTATCTTTTTCAAGAAGTTGTACATTTGAGTTTGTTCCCATTCAATGATAACGCAGTGAAGGGTTGAAAGCAGTGAATTAACTCATGTACAATCACACAAAAAAATATTACACCATTAAAAGTCATCAAAAACATTGGTTATGCAATTAAATATTAACTCCTGTGTGTGTCATGTGACTTAAACAGACAGAAAAGAAAACATGGAATGCCTCAAAGCACTGTTTTTGTCAGTACAATGACAAAGATATTGATGTAAGAACTGAAGTGATTTGAGTTATTATAAAAAAAACATGGAAAATGGATAAATATCAGCTCTGAAATTCAAGTCTTATGAGGTATTATTGTTGTTATCATTATATTTGTCCAAAATAAATGTACTTTCAGTTGTACCAGGCATTAAAATGAGCAAGAAACTGGAGACAACAAGGGTGGTCTAATAATTTTTTTTGCACAATTCTATGTATTCAGTATATAAGGCTTGTTTGTTTATCTTTATTTGTGGCACAAACAACAATAAATCAAAGTAAACAAACATAAAATACAATTGGCATCTGCCGTCAGTATTAACCCAGTCACTGTATCTATATTAAGTTTAATTTTTTGAGGGAAATTTCAGTGTGATATTATAGTAGCTCATAGTGGCTTATTAATTTTCTTAAAGTTTTGAATAAATCCATAAATAAAATACCTACTGGATTAAAAAAAAAAAAAAAATCAAATAGAAAACTGCAAACGTTGGTCATTATTTTCCATTGAGTGTCATGGTGTTTTTTTTGTAAATAGGGTTTTATCTTGAAGGACTCTACCCTGTGTGGCTTTTTCATTACAAAGCCTCAAACTCAAACAATATGCATTTTTTCATATATGTGATACAGAGTTTAATGCTAAAAAAATGGCTCATTTGTCTATAAATACATCAGTACAAAAGCAAGAGCTGAACTGTTGTTTAGCCTCTCACTGAAAGCAGGTGTGGTTGACAGTAGCTGTACGTTGTGTTTTGAAGGTACCTGATGTGCAGCCATGCAGAGGACCTGCGGGCCAAAGCAGAGTGGGAAGGCAAAGGCACGGCGTCCAGAACAAAGCTACTGGACAAACTCCAGAGTGAGTCAAACCTCATTCATTTATACACCATTGTTTGCCCTACATTTAGTGACCGTAGAGTGTGCCATTATCCAGTTTAAGTGTCACTGACATACTCCAGTGGGGTTCACAGAAATAGTCCACATGCGTGTTTTCTTTCTTTTCATATCAGTGCTGTTGCAGTCTTGTTCTGTTTTCAGAGGAGAAAAAGTACAGTTGTAGAGAATGTGGGAGGAAGGATTTGTTGTTTTACATCAGTGCATCAGCATAAAAGATGAACCACCTATTAAACCAGATACAATTTGACATAAAATCAGTGCATACTAGGGATGTGCATGGATATTTGAGTAGTTTAATAGTTGAAATGATAAGCATAGTTAACCTCTTTTTTTTAAGAGTTGGTTGTTTTTGGGTTTGTTTGTTTTTGTTTTTTTTCAAGGTGGAAGTGATATGATGATATGAGATATACATCACTGTGCAAGTCTTAGACCACCGTTGGATTTGTTCTTTTAGTTAGAATGGCCACATCTGTTCTAGTCCAATACCTCTGTGTTATTAATTGGCAGCTTCATCTGTGCAACTCTTGGAGTCCAGGACAAATTTCCCTGAGGGGATAATAAAGTGTATTGTATCGTATATACCAATTTCTCAGTCTGCGTCAATATATCAACTGAAAGAAGTGCAACATCTAAACAGCATTAAAAACAAAATTGCATTTTGAAAAAAATATGTGTATTATAGGAGTTATATTGAATCATCTGAGTCGATAAAATAATGACAGACAGCGTAAAAAAAAAACTCTGGGATGTTTTGCATGAAGCTTGGTTGAATGTAGTGTCAGAATATATAAGAAAAATTGCAATTGACTCAAGAGGTTAAAATCTACTGAAATCCAAAAATAGATGTGACATTAGAACCTTATTTTTACCTGTAGATGCAGTATAGTCTAGTTCTGATTTATTCAGGGTTTAATACTATGCACATATAAATACTATGCACATGTATATAACATATATGTATTGTCTGGTTATGCCTCAATAAAGAGACTCGCAAATAAAATTGCATGTTCATTACAACTCTGCAAAAGCAACAAAATGAAGTGGTGTAAGACTTTTGCACAGTAATGTATGTTTTATGTCTTCATAGAGACATGGAGCTAATGTTTATGGTGCTTTTTCTACCTGAGTGCTGCCTATGTTCAGTATTAAACAATCAAATGGTATAATTGTCCTTCACGCTCTCCTTAGTCAGTTTTTTAATAATTATTATTTTGTTTCGGTAGACTGTCACAACTAATTAACCAGAATGTCTATGTATTTATTAGTCTGGGCCTCTGACTGTCAGCAGTAATTTTATATTTACAGAAAGATTGATTTTTATCTAAATATTTTTCTCAAAAGTTTTTCTCTTCTCATCTCCACTGCTGTCAGCTGCAAGTTCTCGGCAAGTCTTACATGAGTATAAACAAAGCTTTGGGCTGCTACTTATAAATGTCTAACTGGAGACAGAAAAGGAAAGAAGGACTGGATTTATTCTGTCTCTTTACTTTTTTTTTTTCCACTGTGAAAGGCTTAAGAAAAGACAACATGTTTTTTGGAAGTCAAAAAGAAATAGCAAAAATGAGACGCATACCCAGATGCAGTATTAGAGTTATTGTAGTTATTACAGTGCTATGAAGTATGAATCCATCTGTCATTTTTGATTTGCCGTTTGTTTAAGAAATAAAATAAATTGCATCACGTTACTGTTGGTGTGACAGCACGCTGAAAGTACAGTAACTGCAGTCAGACTAGGTGAAGTACTGCAAAGCTCTGCAAAATAAGTTGTTTTCCGAGGGTTTTTACACAATACAATACATATAATACAGATAGTCCTCAGGTTACCAACGAGCTCTGTTCCTATGCTGTCGACGTAACCCGAATTTCCGCGTAAGCCGGAATTAACCCTTTGGTACCCCTAAATACCCCCTAGATCTCTAAATAGCTATCCATATACATGTATTATACTTCATATTAATAAAATAAAGTAAAAAATAAGATACTGCACTTAATGTACATACAGTATACAGTATGTATATGCAGTAATAGCAGACGAGACTCCAGCGTCATAAAGTCGAAATAACGTAAGTTGGGTACGTCATAACCTGAGGACTACCTGTACTTATTTTTTCTCACCAGTATTTTGTATATTCTTTATTTTGCACATTTTTTTTTTTATAATAATAACAACGGATTGGATTTCTATAGAGCTTTTCAAGGCACCCAAACCACTTTATTCATTATTGATCCATTATTCATTCACTCTCACATACTAACTACATTTGTAGCTAAAGTTGCCCTGGGGCGTGCTGACAGATGTGTGGTTGCCAATCCGGCCCCAAACAGCCCCTCCAACCACCACCAAACACTCACATGCATTCATACACCAGTGTGAGTGACGCTGGAGGTGAGGTGGCTGAAGTGTCTTACACAAGGAGACACAAGGGGACACAACCTGTTCTTTTTGCACATTTTGTGCAGCAGCAAGAAATAAAACCCGAAAGCTTAATTGTTGCAACTGAGCCGTCTTTCTGATGATTAATAAGCTTTATTGTCATCATATTAGCACATTTCACATGACGAAATTCAAGGTACTCTTCATGTCAGTGCAAATCAAGCTTCACATAAAAGAAAACATGCTATATCCAAAATAAGGTTAGCTAAAAACAATTAAAAGCAGCTAAGACGATAATAAAAGCGGCTAGACAATAAAAACACACCTGTCAACACTTAACAGCACCGAGGCAGACGTGTAAACACAGCATGAATAAGAGCGTATTGGCGGTATATAGGTGAAACCATTAAATAAATGGGAGGTATTATTGCACATGAAGAGGGAGGTAGCAGCACACTACTGTTTATTAAGTGTCTGTTTTGTCCATGGTAAAAAAAAAAAAAAACTGTTGGTCATTCTGTTACTCTTGAAAACTCTGACATTAAAACAAATCCTTGACAGTTGTGTTGAATCTCATTGTGTTCTCAAATCCTTGAATCCTATCATACTCATAGCTGCTTCATACGCATCTAGAATGTGTCGGTTTTGTGTCAGCCTCAGTGATGGAGATGCACATCACTACCAGAGAAATAGAAAGGACACAGAAAGTCGATCTTAACTTCAACACAGCCTCCATCTGGGCAGCAAGCCACAAGCAGGATGTTGAGTTTTCAGCCAGGAATGATCTAATCCTTCCTCTAGTGGATTCACTTTTTCATCCTCCAGATACACAGAGTACACAAGCGAGTATGTGAATGACTTTGACGCTGCAGCCGTTGTTTACACAGAATTATTTATGAAAGGCAAATGTACCTATAAATCAACTGCAAGACACTGGACATGTGGGAAAATCTCATGTTTGTTTTTGAGAATTTCATTATGAGGGCTTAAAATGGTAAACCTTAAGCAATATTGAAACACAGAGTCAAGATTTACACGTTTCACTGGTTGTTTTTAAAATGCATGAGACAAAGCGTGCTCTCTGTCTGTGTACAGCGTATCTGCCTCCGTCGGTGATGCTGCCGCCTCGCCGGCTGCAGACTCTGCTGAAGCAGGCGGTGGAGCTTCAGAGGGAACGATGCCTCTACCACAACACCAAACTGGACAGTGGACTGGACTCCGTTTCGCTGCTGCTGGACCATGCCTGCAGCCGGTAAGAACAAAAATGAGAAAAGCTGGTTCAGAGCTGTTCACTAAGTACACAAGTCCTTTCTATCTCCCTTCTAAATTAAGCTTTTTTTTTCTTTTTTTTTTTTTATCACTGAATCTCATAGCACACTGTTAAAAATTTCATTTCATGGTTTGCATGGTGTCTAAGTAGACTTGGTTCACATTTGTCTCAATCTTGTTACCAGAACTTGTTACATTTATAAACCATATCAACTAAATTGTTTTTTTGTTTTTGTTTTTTTATCTCAACAATGTATTTATTTTTTTTAAACTCTTTACAGTTACATGTTTAAATAATTAATATTTATTTCACAAAAAACACTATATGCACACAAGTTGTATTTTTTTTTTATTTCTTTATATACATTTCTCCTTTTATAGGTACAAAGTGAATACATTTACATGCATTAAGCATTTTTTTTTTTTAAATTTCCAATATGTGAACAGATTCTAACCACATAAACACATGAGCATGTGGCATGTGCAACTGTTACACACTTTATTAATCTTTTGTTATCACACAATTTATTGAGTTGTGTGTATATGTATGTATATATGTACGTATATATACACATTAATACACTTTTAATTTTTTTAAGCATTTTAATCCTCATGGCATTAGAAAGCCAGGATTTTACATTTGAAGTTACATCAGTGTACATTTATTATTTGCATGATAATAGAGTGTAGTTTTGAGCTAATTTCATGCAGATTTTTATATATTGTGTCCTATGGATGAGAACACTAATGTTTTGTTTAAGGAAGAAACAATATCAGAGAACATAATTTTTTTTTTAATTGTCATAATTCCAAAACCCTCAAACGTTAATGTATAAGTTGCACCTCATGCCATGTACGATGGAAGTGTGTGTTGTTGACCTGCAGGAAACAGTTCCCCTGCTACACTCAGCAAATTCTGACTGAACACTGTAACGAGGTCTGGTTCTGCAAGTTCTCCAACGACGGCACCAAACTGGCAACCGGATCCAAAGACACCACGGTCATAGTATGGCACGTGGACACGGTGAGCGCTCGTGTATATGTTTCAGAGCAGAATAATGTATGTGACACGCAGTAGGCTGACATTTTTATGAACTCTGTTGTTAATAGGAAACCCACACGCTGAAGCTGATGAAGACTCTGGAGGGCCATGCGTACGGCGTTTCATATCTGGCATGGAGCCCTGATGACGCTTATCTGATAGCCTGTGGACCTGATGACTGCTCTGAACTGTGGCTGTGGAATGTGCAGGTATATAGACTCACATAGAATGGAAACATCAGAGTAAAGCATCGGTTACACTGAACATGTAACATATACAGCTGCTGCGACGCTACACAACTGTAATCAATTTAACTGACACCAGGCATGAGAACAGCATGTAGGTAGTGTGTGGTGTGTTCAGGTGCAAAAATGGGCCAGCCTTCTATTTCTATTTTTACATGAGGTACTGTATGCTTTGCTGTTTTATGCAGAAATAGGTCATGAATTGTCTAAACATGTATAAGCTTAACTATTTAAAGGTGCCTTGCCACTCGTATTTCATTACTTTTATGGGAATGTCTGAAGTTCTACCATGGATTTTGTAACATTGCCCACTGGAAAAATCAACTTAAATTGGGCCAGTTCTCATGAATATTCAACATGCTAATTTGCTTGACACTGATTGGCTAACAGCTAGCCAATGAGAGCCTGGAAACCAAAAATGAAACTTAACATGCCTTCACTGCCTCTCTTGTACAGCGGACCTTACACGGAATTTTCACAGCTTCTAGCCTGTATCCACTGAGTATAAGTGCCCCCCATGAATTTTTCATGTTTACCTCCCCTTTAAGGCACCTGAGCTTCCTGTATAGGAAAACTGCCACTGAGGTAGACACATTCTGTGGGCGTGGTCTCATCCGGGCAGGTCATGAATAGTAATGAGCTCTAGCATTAACACACACAATTTCTCTGTTCATGTCTTTTCAGTGGCAATAGCAGACAGAGGAGGTAGCAGTTCATTTTCATATTCAATACATAACATAAGACCTATCTTTGTTTAACTACAGACCAATGTTTTAATTTCAGTTTATGCTCTATTTCTGTTTCTGAACCATCTCAGGTTCTGGCTACGATGGAAGTGAGAATGGTTTTGTGTGGCAGGGCACCTTTAAGTGACTGTTGATAGGGGCAACTAGTTTGTTTACTAGTTTCAGTCCCAAATGACAAAACGTCAATGATCTTAATTAAAAATATAATCAATGTTTTCTGTCAATTTCTAATTATCTTTCATGAACAGTCATACTGTATAACAGCTGGTTTGTGTGAAAATAACGGGGGCGGGCAGGCACTTTTAGATTTTCATTTAATTTCCAGCAGGTTACTTTGTGATGTTTAGGATGAAAATTTACCACATGTGTAGAGAAAAGGAAGAAAATAACTATACTTTAGAACTCTGTGAAATGTAATATAACCTGTATACTTTATCTACAGAGCAGCAGGTTGGACAGGTCAGGTCTGTGTTGTATTAAAACCAGATGAAATGGGGTTATTTTTTTTTTTTGTATAATTATCTTGTTGTGCTGCAGAGTAAAAATGGGCTGTATTTATTCAGGTTTTGTTTTTTTGTATGGATGATTATGAAGTGCGACAGTTATGCTTCAGAAGAGAACCTTTTTGTGGCAGATTGTATTTGCCAAACAGCAGAATGCTGTGTGTTGGCTTAAGCTGTAAAAGAGGCTGTGGTTTCTAAGAAAAGTAGTCAAGTGAATCAGCACTGCAGGTTTTTTCCGGTTTCCTGTAAAGCCTTGAGGTTTGGAGACTTATTGTTTGACCTCAAATCAAATCCACTGTGGGGTTTAGTTGACTATTACTGTTTATTTCATTTTCATTAACTGAGGTTTTTTTTTTAGTAACTCCATCCTTCAGTGTGTTGATTTTAATATGCACGTCCTGTAATAAAATCTGTTGGGTGCTGGATGAAATATTGAAGCGAGAAAGAACTGAAGTCTGAAGCTTGAAACATCATTGAATGAAAAAATAACAGTTTGCATCTGTTCAGTTTCCCCAAAGCTACTGTGAAAATCCAACTCCAACACAGCTACTGCTACATATTTCCATCCAAAACTATGTAAGTCAGTACCCATTCGCAGTTTTCCTTTTATATCATCAGCGGCCAGGACAGCTCAAACCGTCAAAGTGTTTATGCACCACTCACGTCTCGCGTTTTATGTAGATTCCCAGTTAGAAACAGAGGATTGTGCAACCACCAGTGGAAGAATGTCTCCATGACAACCAGCTGTCACAGCCTGTCCATCTGTCAAACACTTAACACTAACTGCAGAGTCAAAACATTGTATTTATACCGAGTCCTCACGGTCCAAGAAACAGCGTCCGTATCTCTGTTCTTTCATTTACTGTGTATTTGCTGTTGCTGTTAATTGTCAGTTCACTTTGCTTTGCTTTTTATGACAACTACTCTTCTCTCCACTCTACGCCATATCACAGTTAAACGCTACAGTTTTGTGGTATATTAGAATACCTTTACATGTATAATTTCATACTTACTGCTACATACAATAATAGTAGTACTGTAAATAATGACTCCTCCTTTATACATAAAGCCTTTTTTCTGTGTAGAATTCCAAATATATTCTAAATAGAAGTCTATATGGCTTTTCAGTTGGGTCTGGAGGTTTTTGTTTTTTTTTTTTAAATAGATGGAATCTCTTCTTTGTGTTTAATAGACAGTGTTTAATAGATGTGCAACATGCAACAACAGTGACACTGATAACTTTATCAAAGTCCAGGACATGCCTGTTTAATTTCTCTAACTTATCCTCCTGAAGCTTTAATAAAAACTGACTGAACTTCTGGAATAAAGAGGAAGACAGACTTTCAGTATAAATCCAGCTGCTTCACTCTCAACCCAGGAGTGACATAAAACAGTTCAGGAATGTAAAAGACTGGAGGAGAGCATTAAATCCTGGACTGAAAACGAGGGTTTTTCCACCAAATATTGATGACGTAACAGGCATCAGTCAGTATGAGCTCATTTTCATTGCGTTATTAAATATCAAAACACTTTACGTTTTGTATTCATAGACATTTTCTGCAAACGCATGCTATAAATGACAATATATTACTAGATATTTGAGTCTGTAGTTTTGTAGAATGAGCAGAAATATTCAGTTTACACATCCACGTACTGATAGATAGTAAAAGAAGCATTGTTTTTGAACTGTGTAACCACCTACAAAGGCTTACTGTGTTCTGATTCTGTGTTTACATGACATTAGCCCGTACATTTGTAAAATCAGCCGGGTGTGCTCACTGCTGTTTTCATCTCTGCTGCGTAGACGGGGGAGTTACGAACAAAGATGAGCCAGTCTCACGAGGATAGCCTGACCAGCGTGTCCTGGAATCCAGATGGCAAACGCTTCGTCACCGGGGGGCAGAGGGGCCAGTTCTACCAGTGTGTGAGTATTGTTCTCAGCACACACTGCATGCTGTCAGCACCCACATGCTCTAACCATTACATACACGGCAGACACCTCACTCTTTAGTTTGGTTTGGAGAAAAAAAAACAAAAAAAACATGTCCTGTTAAAGGAGCTATGTGTAGAATTAGAATTCTACTGTAGAATATTTAAAGACATCCTAAAATTATCCCAAGGGTCTTTAAAAAAAAAATAAAAAAAGACGAGTCCTGACAGTATGTTAAAGATGTCACTGCAGAGATGTGCACTGACTTTATTCACAGTGACCATCTGGGTGTCATTGAGAATACATTTGGTCACTAGAGGGCCACTGTAGCCTTGAGTAAAACCTTGACCAAAGCTGCAGAATGACATGGTGAGAACCTGTAAGAGACAACTTTCAAAGACTCGAAGAGAAAATGATCGAATGGACAGTAAAAGAAAGGAGTTTGATGCTAAAATCGCAGAATTTTTTCCACTGGTGCATTTAATTATATAACCTTTGAAGGTATCTTCATGTGTTTGCAGTCGTTTGTTGATCCACAGTTCAGATTAAACTGGGACTTTTGGATTGGATTGGTTTGGATGATTCTAAACCAACCTGTAATGCAGGTAATGATAATATAAACCGTACAGAAAGTGGAGGTGATTTGTGTTTTTTTGTGGTGTTTTCTGACTATAAACAGAGCTAAGCTAACAGAGCTATAGTGTAAACTATCAGCTGATGCAGCACATGAAGTTTATAAGACAGTTTTATTTTACCCGACTGTCAAAATACACAACTATGACTTTTCATTTGAAGAAAACTCGATGATACCATAGTACGATAATAAAATAACAGTGAGCTTTATTGTAGAGAATTCATTCATCAGACAGGGGTAGTTGTTTGTTTAGCTGGTCCTGGAAGAGACGTCAGACAGCAGGGGGCATAAACCCTACCTGCTGTCTGACCAAACCACCTGAGCAGACTATAAGACATGTCAGCAACGTCATTGTGACACTTCTGACAAAGGCTACAGGAAGTAGCTGAAACTAGTAAAGCAAACCAACAAACAACTACCCCTGTCTGATAAATAAATGATCTAAAATAACTGTAAGTGGCACACAGTATGAAACTTTACCAGAGAACAGTGAGCTTTGTACTTTATGCAGTGAGTGATAGTCTGTGGATATGTAAAGTCAATTCATTTGTGTTTTTGTAGCTGTGAGTGCATTCTCCTTCAGGACTTCCCCTGCTGTTGATTGATGTTTTACTTTTTACTTTAAGTGCTGCAGACTAAATGTGCTTACTAACAGCTTGTTCAGACTGTTGCAAAAACGCTGAAACCTGATTTACTCATATGTGACTCCGTTCTCTTTGTCTGTGGATGAATTCTGGGAATACAAAGTACATCTGTATCAGTGGAGAAGTAATTAAAAGTTGTATCATCAGAAAGTGTCATCCTGAAATATTGGATAAAAGCCATTCACGCCATGGTCTCACTGCACCTGGTTCTACACACACACACAGACACACACACACACACACACCTCCATGATGAGCCATAATTAAAAATTTGGCTCACTTTCTCCTTCTCCTTGGTATCATCTGCTCATTAAATTTTCTGTCTCCCACTGCACTTTAACGCATAAAGGAAACCCTTAAAACTGACCTCAGTTATTTCACTACAACAGCGTGTCATACTTGTTATTTTTGCTCTTTTGTGCATGTGGGTCAGTTCAGGCCAGACTGTGAGGGGAAAAAAACTCTGATGTGAACAGACAGACATTTTTTTGTCTCATTTTGATGGACAAGGTCGTACAAATTTCCGCATTAACACATTATTTATCCGTCAGTTCAAATGACATTTTTTGTAAGAATGAGACATATTTAGTAGTATTTAATGTTCAAAAACATCTCAATGCAACTGTAGTTGCTGCTGGCTGATAATCATTACTTGAATGTTTTTCATCTTCCACCACATAGATACCTTTTTTTTCCACCGTGTTTATCAATGCCATCACATTTACTGGGTTTTTTGAAATAACTAAGTCGAGTTGGCTGTTTTGAGATTTTGAGCTAGCATAGAAGTAGTATGGAATTTTGACTAAAGTCAGCTAAACAATGAAACAAGGCTTGACAATGTCTGAATATGCACACTCACCATCAACTAGAGGTGAGACAGTGAGTCAATGTTGAACAATGTCGTATTCCGTGTAGTTGTGAACGGTGGCGCCGTATGGTTATATATACGTGAGGATAAAGGGCGTTCAGATGGTGAATAAATGAATGAACGATGCTGTTATGGAGTGTTTAATGATTGATTCTCAAGAGACAGACCAGCGATCCTGCGAGCATGTTCTGTTCACAGTGTTGTGTAAAAACTTTCTTTGGTAGATGACCTTCAGTATTTTAATCTAGCCTTTATAATTTTCCAACCCCTTTAAAAAAAAAAATAAATTAAAAATCTGTTAATGATGGAATATTTTTGGTTACCGTGACCTCTGCTGAACAGTAAATCATTACTGAGATTGAAGAACTGAGAGGAAAGAGATGAAATCAGACGTCTTATAGTGTAAATGTATAATTTATGTGAAAATATCAACACTCAGTTGCCAAGTAAGACATTAAAGAGCTGAAATGATGAATGTGTGAGTGTCACTGAAAAGCACTTTTCTATGATGTTATAATAAACGACCCTCTCACTTTGCATTTCCTCAATACATTTGTTGCCTCTTCCTTTTCTCCCAGGACTTGGATGGAAACCTCCTGGACTCGTGGGAAGGAGTTCGTGTGCAGTGCCTGTGGTGTCTGAGTGACGGCCGGACCGTCCTCGCCTCTGACACCCACCAACGCATCCGAGGATACAACTTTGAGGACCTGACAGACAGAAATATGTAAGTCAACAAAAGGCTGATGCAATATAAGGATTATCTGTAATGTTTGATAACATACTGCAAAGATAATATGAACTGAAACAGACACTGAGCAAGTTTCCCCCTGTCATTTTAAGGTACATCTTAATGTTATTGTCCAATATTATGTGAAATTTATGCGTGTAAAATCCTTTGAGTTGTCGCAAACTTAGGGAAAATGCCACCTAGACAGCACCTGAGCCCTCTGAATTCATAGGAAAAACCCTAAAGCATAAACCCCAAACATTTAATGCCCACTAAATGAAGAAATAAATGAACTGTTTCACACATAGTTTTACAAAAAAGCTTTTACCTTTTACTACCACCCTAACAACTAACCTTTCAACTAAATCCTATTACAGATTTATTATAATAATAGACAAATTACTATATATTTTTCTTTTACTACGGTGATATGGCCAAAATTTCAATGACATTTTTCTGTCGTGTCTGATCTAAGATAAAATATGGTTAGAAGTAGAAACCTTTAATAAAGCAAAATGCTGTAGATCTGCGATATCAAAAAAAAACAAAAAAAACAAAACAATAACAAAAAGCAGCACCAGCAAGGCCATCAATGCTCATTTTTTGTTAAAAATCCATAATGCCCACTAAATAAAGAAATAAATGAACTGTTTCACATGTAGTTTTACAAAACAAGCTGCACAAATAATCCACTAATGCTAAACAAAAAAACAGTTTGGCCTGTTTTTACTTTATTGTAAGATCTCTGTTGAATCTAAAATAATTCCAAAGTTATTGAATAGATGATGTTTGCACCACAGTTACCGCAGCATTCAAGCTAATCCTGCAGGCAGTATCAAATGAAGCTCCAGAATAAATCAACATTTATAATAAAGCTTAAGAGGTCTTGAGCTTTTCTGGGGCTTTGATGCTAAGTGTGTGTGTGTGTGTGTGTGTGTGTGTTTGGTTTTCAGAGTGCAGGAGGACCATCCCATTATGTCTTTCACTGTCTCTAAGAATGGAAGGTTAGCGCTGCTCAATGTTGCTACTCAGGTAAAAAGCTTCCTTTTGTATCACCTCCTCTCATTTCTCAATTTGTGCCTTCTCCTTCACTAGTCTCCTCACGTCTTAGTCCCTGCCGACCGAGATGCAAGTGGAGGAGTTGAGGAGGAGAAAGAAATGAATAAAATGACACATCCCTGACTCAGAGCCATCATTTTACATAAAATCCTTTTAAACGTAACATGTGCAACTGATGCATCATTTGTTCATCCCCCTAATGTTTAGTTTGTGATCTCTGTCAGATGATTATTCACGGAATCTTGTAATAAACTTGTAATTCAGTGACATAATGTGCGAGTAGGTGATGTAAAGATGTCATAGAATTGTTTGCTTTAATTCAACCCATAAAGACCCAGTGCTACTTTTGTGGCAGTTCCAAAGTATTTTTTTTCTTTATATTTGACAGGTTTTTTTTTCATAATTGAGCACCATTTATTATAATATTATTGATCATGTACAGTAGATGTCCATAAAAGCTAATATTAAAATTGAGGGTTATTATATTGGAAACAGAGAAAACTGAAGAAACCGTGACTTTCAGACAAATCTATCATTAACTGAACATAAACCAAGTGTCTCCACCCACTGTTATTGATCAAACTCTATGGGTTTTACTTAATAATAATAATAATAATAATAATAATAATAAATTTTATTTGAAAGCACCTTTCTAAACACTCGAGGTCACTGGACAAGCATTAAAACAGCAATAAGCATTAAAACAGCAATAAAAGTAGACATAAAGTGCTAAAATCATTGGGAAAAAAAATAAAAAATGTGAATTAATGTTGTAGAAGATGACGGCGTTTCCGCGTTCACTATAGAGCTTCTGAACATCCAAATGGGTCATATCTGATGACCATGAAAAGATGAAAAAACTGCATTTTACACCAATTATTTACATGTATTGATGGGATTAGTGGATCAACAGGTATTAAACTGTTTACATCAGTATCTGGTTTTGGTCGCTGGTGGATGTTTGGGTCTTTATGGGTTAATACTTAAATCCTGCTCCTGCTTTTGGTACAATCTAGATGTGACACTGTCCTTTTACACATCGTGCCCAATAACTGTAAAGTGGATCATGAGTTCCTTCTCGATCCCTGCACCTTAAAGTGCACATTATCAATTGAAACATCTGTAAAAATACTCTGAGATCAGTTTCCAAGTCATGAGTGAGATGTGGAGGAGGCAGGGAAATGAGAGGAGCTCACATATACATCTACATACATTTAGATTTTATACCAGTGACGCTTCAGTGTAGATTTTTTAAGTGTTACTGTTGTGTGTTTGTAGGGAGTTCACCTATGGGACCTGCAGGACCGGGTGCTGGTGAGGAAGTATCAAGGTGTGACCCAGGGCTTCTACACCATCCACTCCTGTTTTGGTGGACACAACGAAGACTTCATCGCTAGCGGCAGTGAAGGCAAGAACGTATTCAGTGGCATTCTGGTGAAACTGCACAATATCAATAAAGATATGACAAAAATGTCCATAGTGGATTAAAGCAGTAATTATTGCTGTAAATGTTAAGTTGCTATTTTTTCAGTTTTAAAAGCTGACTTGTGAAATGAAAGTTGAAGAAACTAGGCAGTTCATTGTGGTTTTTAATTAGCTATTGTAATAAATACAAGGAAAATTAAATAAAAGCTTTCATTGACTTTTTAATGATGACTTTTTAGCCGGCAAGATTATTTTCCAATTTTTAATGTTTTAGCACCTGATCGACAAAGGATTATAAACCGTTCCCATAATGCAACTGGACTGTGTTACTATTTAAGACCAAGATTTAAATGTTGCTTAAAAAAAGAGCCTTAAATTTAACTTGATGATATTGTTTGTTTATGTTTTATTTCAAAAAGCAACATTTTAAACCAAAAACAACAACAAATAATAATAATACTAATAATAATAAAATAAAAACACATTGGAAAAGGTGTGAATGAAGTGCAACTTATATGCTCCTGCCTCCTTGCCACATCTTCCTCTGCTAATCACAAAATCCCATGTCAGCACCACAAAATAACTTAAAAAAAATCTTACAAATACTAAAATAAATTCTGCAGAAACGTGTTGGTATGTCAGATATATTTTTTTTTTTTACAGGTTATGATCTATGACCATTAAGCAGGTTTTCATGTGGACCTGCCCTTCACCTGTATTCACTCGTATCCATCTAATTCTGCTTCAGATCATAAAGTTTACATCTGGCACCGGCGCAGTGAGCTGCCCATCGCGGAGCTGACAGGTCACACCCGCACTGTCAACTGTGTGAGCTGGAACCCCGTCCTGCCGGGTCTGCTGGCCAGCGCGTCTGATGACGGGACTGTCCGAATCTGGGGACCCGCCCCCTTCCTGGACGTCCAGGATGCAGAGGGCCTCAATGGTATGAACAGGAATAGTGTGTTCAGCTGTCTGTGACAACTGCAGAGGCAATGACACTACTGAGGGATGAATATTTTTCAGATATTGTCTTCTGATACAGTTTTACCTGAGTGTTTCATGGTAACAGGGTGTGGGGGGGGTTTCCTTCTGCCTAGTCTGACATATACAAACCTGTCATCTGCAGCTCTTCATATGTCTACTAGCACTGGCTTTTACCTTTTACTACCACCCCAACAACTAACCTTTCAACTAAATCCTGTCCTTACTTTATTTTAGAGCAGATTTATTATAATAATAGACAAATTACTATATTATTTCCTTTTTCAAAATAAAAACCACTACGGTGATATGGCCAAAATTTCAATGACATTTTTCTGTCGTGTCTGATCTAAGATAAAATATAGTTAGAAGTAGAAACCTTTAATAAAGCAAAATGCTGTAGATCTGTGATATCAACAAAAAACAATAACAAAAACCAGCACCAGCAAGGCCATCAATGTGCATTATTTGTTAAAAATCCATAATACTGACAGCTAATACTGGAGGAACAGCAAACAAACAGGATGCATTTAGATTTACTGTTGCTTCATAAACTCTCCTAATATTGTTTTTTATTTCCCACTAGTTTATTAGTGGAAAACTCTTCATGTGAAGTAGCAAAAAGAAGGTCCAATGAAGGCCCAATCCTGATACTGTGTTTTCATAGAGGAAAGGTCCCAGAATGCTTTACAAACAGAATATAACACAGAGTACGGCTATGATATTGGGCATAATGTCCATAAATGTAAATATATGGGGGAATAAGAGGGAAAGGAATTTGCAAATCCACGATGTCAGTAGAATTTAACGCAAACAAGAACCTGTTATGAATTGTATATTTATTTTCATGTCTAAGGTGTTCAATCTTGAATACTAATACATGTGCAATGTTTCTTATTTCTAAGGCTCATCTGGTTTCAGCTCAGGGAAAGCAAAAAAAAAAAAGAAATAGGGTTGGGCTAAAACCGCAAACATATTCCTCTACACATGCTCAACTCTCACAGATAATCCGTTAGGACATGAGGAGAACAACAACACTCTGAACATAGGAAGCTGTAAGGTCTTTTTTAGCAATTAATGCAATAAATGAAAAGGAATCTAAAACAAAGCTGTAACTGACTTACATTTGACCTTTGCATGAGTCACTCTGATGAAGAATCATGAACATGTGGATGCGGGAGTGGAGGGAGGTGGATGTTGTTCTGTCTATTTTTGGTGACTCTGCAGAGGGAGGAGAAGAGCCCTAGTGGGTTTGCCGTGACAAAAGTTGCAGCACACTGCAGTTATTGTGCTGAGATTGATCACATTTTCCACAATCCACCACCTGCCGACTCAGCACCGCGCTGTTTATCTGTTACAGCGCTTAAATTAGTTTAGTGGGGACACGCCTGCTTAAATGTATTTATTCCCAGAGTTGCTTCCAGTTTATACATATCAGCTTTAATGTGACTGTTATTCTGCGTAAGTGAAAGATGAGCATCAACTTAGTAGGCTTAAGGTATTTTGACGTCCTGCTTATATCAGACTACAGACTAGTATTTATATACAAATGCTACTATCGTACGTCTGAGGTCTGAAACCTGCTCACAATCTCATATATGCAGCTTGAGATAGTAGGAAGCTGGTATTTTTATTCTTCATCTCTGCAGGGTTTGACAGGGTACAAGTCCCCCTGGTGGACAGTCCTCCTGCATGTGATGATGCCTCATGGGCTGCATCACCTGTCCTGGATCTGCAGGACAGAAGTCATACTGAAGGACGGTCAAACAAGCACTTCAGTGCCTCTGTCATCATTATAACACTCATAACACACAGGCAGACTGAGGTCTATCTTATGTGGAGCTAATTTAATTTAAAAACTAAAACAAGGCTGATTGAAGCAGTGATTTTTACTTTTACAAGATATTCAACTGGAAAAATTGAGCTACAAAACTGACTAAGGGACAGAATTATTGATGTTTGATGTTTGAAGCTTAAAAATAAACCTCTCTTTTTTTCTGTGAACCCCATTAAATTTCAGGCCAAAGTTGAGATTGACCCGACACTGAACACCAGTCACAACTTTAACGTGTTTTATTTCTGTGATAGTAGCAAAACCCCAACGTAAAATGCTGTTTCTTATTAAAAAAAAAATCTTCAGGCTAACCCACAAAAGCACCACAATATATGCAAGTGTAGAATGTAAGTTCAGAATAACGTCCTGTGTATTATATTACATTGTAACTATCGATACATTCTTGTTTCTGCCTTTAACATTATAGTTGATAATGGCACAGGTAACTTTTAATAGAAAATATGAATTTATTGATCCCACCGTGGTGAAATTTCAGAACGGCAACAGCAACATACAACAAGCAAGTGCAGTGAAAAGTGAAATATAGAGTAAGAAATTTGGTATTTATATAAATATAGAATTAAAATAAAATATTTATCATATTTACTGCTGAGTAGCTTAATCTAATCATACTAAGATATTAAAAAAAATGAGCTACTAATAGACGTGATTTTATTGAACATGTGATTATAAGTATGAAGCTGCATAAAATGGAAGTACTCCAGTACAGGTTTGAGTACTTAAGTAAACATGTGTAGTTACATTCGACCACTGCCTCTGTCTCTTCTTGTGCTGTCAGAATGTTGCAGCATGGACAGCTGATAATCTGCTACGAGCCCGAAGAGCATTAAGACTCTGTAGACACTTGAATGGATGAAGGGAGGAAAGCTTGGGATTGGACAGCTGCTTCTGTGGAGGCGGGGCCACCGACGCTGACAACAACAACAACAACAACAACAACAATATGGAAGTGATGTCAGTCAGACTTCTTATTGAAAGCAGGGCTGAAGCCGAGCCCCGGGGACCTCCACCTCATCCTCCTCCTGTCCGGACCCCCATTCCCTCCCCGCCATCCAGGACCAGCCACCTCCTCTTATTTATTATTAACAACATTATTTATTCTGAGTAGTTCACTGAGGTAGCAGCGTCTGGTGGAGGATGTGTGTTCTTAGTTTTTCTCACTCCTGCGTCTGAGCTGCTCATGACAAACACGCTTCTTTTTTTCCTCTTTCACCTCCGGAACCTTGGAAGAGATTTTACCTGCAGGAACATTGGATGGATGTAACACCCACTTGAAGAGAATCTTTTAAAAAAAAAAACAAAAAAAACGCTAAATGCTTATCCTGTCCTGAAATGTTTTTTTTTTTTTTTTCCTTTTCAGCCTAAAGGGTTAGTTTTTTTTTGTTTTTTGTTTTTTGTTTTTTTTGTGGTTGTGTGAGGTACGTATCCATACTCTGTTTTACCTCTAGTCGATTCCAGTGCAGAGAAGCAGACAGATGCTAAACAATGTACTTTAGACTGAAAAAAAAAAACAGAATATTGCAATATATCAATGCTTTATAATCTCTTCAGATGAAAAATTGTAGCTGGTTATATAACTCAAAGCCATCAGACGACAACTGATGATCTGCCACTTACTCACCTGCTTACCTGGTTGGAATATTAATGACTGTTGTTTTAAATCCAACATAAATAAATGACCATATTAGGGCAGAAGTAGATCAGTAACTCATCTGTTCTATGAGCTTGGAGGCTTTGTACAGAATTCTACCACTTAACATTTCTCATAAATATTACTCTCAAAAGTAATATGGGTGCTGTTGTGTTTAATGTGAGTTAAACATTTGGAAAAAAATTAAAGAAATTCATTCATTCCTCTCCTGAACCTGCTTTATCCTTCCTACACTGGTAAAAATTAAAATATTACTAAGTGTATTTTTGTCATTTCTAGTCAAAATATGTCATCGCACTTTAAATTAGACATAATCACTGAAAAAGTAACTTGTCAGTGCGATATATAAGAACTTATTTTTAGTCAAAAGATCTTGAAAATCTTATTTCAAGAAATCTTACCAAGATCATTTTTGCTGATTTTTTTTTGTGCTTGAATTAAGCACAAAAAAAGTTAAGTATTTTTTTCCCCTTGAATTAAGCAAAAAAAAAAAAAGGTGAAAACTATTTTATCTAAATAAATTCTTATATCACACTGAAAAGTTACTCTTTGTGTGATTATGTCTTGTTTTAAGTGTGATGAAATATTTTGAATAAAAATGAAAAAAAAAAAAAACACTTGGTAATATTTATATTTTTTTCTAGTGTAGGGGTCACGGGGGCTGTTGGAGCCTATCCCAGCTACCTGTGGGTGAAGGCAGGTTACACCCTGGATGAGCCACCAGTTCATAGAAATGAACAACCAATCACACTAATGAGCAATTTTAGTTTGACTAATTAATGTATCAGTCCATGTCTGTATTTGGTGGAAGGAAGCTGGAGTATCTGAAGAGAACATGTAAATACCACACAGAAAGGTCCCTAGTGTTGGAATCGAACCCACCACCTTCTGCTTTGAGGCGACAGTGCTATCCCCTGCACCACTGTGCCACCCTATAATAAATATTATCTTTATTCAAATGAATAGCAATAAAAATAGTTTATAAATTAAGAGCATCTTCTTTGAATCAATTGCCTCCATCATAAATTAAAAGCATCTAATATTGGGAAAATCTATACAAATATTTTCAACATGAATGTTCAAAGAGTATGAAATGTTAATATGAAGGGCTCTTTCATTAAATTTCCACAGAAACTCACATGTGGTCGAATATTTTTTTTATTTTTAAGCAAATAATAAATTAAATGTAAATTCAACAGCTTATGCTTCTTCAACGTATAAGTATCTGTTTTGTATTAAAAGTGAGTGAGGGAAAAGCTGCACACCAACATGCCTGAATCAGCTGATATAATCTGATTTTTCTATTCCAGATCTGATCAAACACGTTAAAACGCTTAAAAAAAACTCACTTCCGCGATAGACCAGCTGCTTTAATTTGGAGGTAAAATTACCGTTTTATCAACAGGATCTGACGGCTTTGAAAAACACATTTTAACAGCTCCTCTTTCTGCTTCTGACACCAAAGTAAAGCAGTGAAAATATTCTAAATTCCACACACATTTCAGCTGATAACTAGAAAAGCACTTGGGAGAGCGCAAACCTCCGCCAAGCAGCACAGTTCAGGTCACACACTATATGAGAAAACAGGACTTCCACTGCCATCTGGTGGACATTTGTTAGTACTACAACAGTGTCAATAATAACT
>JAPSES010090512.1:0-22194 GCA_029822895.1 Maxillicosta whitleyi | reverse complement strand
GAAACTGTATTGTGTGCTTACAAAACTAACTGATACATATATTAAAAAAATTATGGATAAAATTCCCTTCATTTTCATCTTTGTCAGTGTCAGATTGACATGAAATCAATTAATTTTGCTTGAGCAATTTTAGCTGGCGCCACCATGCAGCCCTTAACGGTCCATCACTTCTCGTCACTTGTCATTTAGAGTCAGCTCCTCATCCTCACTCTACCTGGCAACACAGGGACAAAAGTTGGGAGGAAGCAGCAGAGTCCTGTATTGGATTTGTTTGAATACTTCAGAAAGGAAAAACTAAAACTAATACTAAAACTAAACTAAAGCTAAGCATTTAGGAAAAAGAACAAAGACTAATAAAAACTAGAAAACATGCTCTACAAACTAGTTAAAACTAACTGGATTAAAGAAAAAAGGCTAAATTGAATCAAACTGAACTATAATGAAAAATCCCAAACTATTATACTTCCATTATAACCTTGATGTGAATAACGGAATATAGAAGAAAAAAACCAGGAGGTGAGTCATCATCTGTAATAACTCTCTTCAAATACTTATCATCAAAGCCTCAGGGAAAATCAGTTATTTAGTGTGGTTTGTAATACAGTTGTTTCTGTATATGCTTCTGAAAATGTTTTGTGTGATAAAACAAATTTTTAAGAATGCCATCGATGCCTGCAGTGTGTGCTCCACACCCCGCGCTCACACCCATGAGAGGTTATTCACTCTCTGGTATACAGAGTAACATGGCAATTAAATACACAAACAGCAACACAGAGCTTTCTGGGAAAGTTTAACGTTATTTCTCTACTCACGTTTTGAGTGTGCCAGATGTCATGAGTTCTGTGACCAGAACAATACATTTCTTTCCTTTGCATGGCCCCTCCCAGGAGTCATAGAAGCGGACAATGTTAGGATGCTGGAGACCCTTCAGCATCCCGGCCTCCTCTTTGAAGCGCTGCCGCTCTGACTTGGACAGCTTACGATCCTAAACACACAATACATGACAGGAAAATTAGTCATACATACATAAAAAACAAACAAACTAAGTCTTAAGTCTAAAAGGAAAGACAGAGACTCAGCGAGGAAAGATAAATTTAGCTAAACTAAAAATGTTACATTTATGGTTCAAGACTACAGTAACTATGTGATTAGAAACAGGAAAGGAACTAGCCTAGGTGTTCAGGAAAAAGAAGACAAATAATGAAAGCTTATGAAGTATGTGTTTATCTGACATCCAAATGAAACACCAACACTGTTAAATCTTTGTTATTTACAGATGGAAGCTCAGCGGAAGGTAGATAGAAAATAACATCATGTACTATGCCTTGGTCAAACATAGTGTAAGATTCTGTTGAAAGATACTGCCTTATAATTTAGATTAGATTGTCTGTGTGTAAAACTTATCACATACATGTTTATATTTGAAAATACATATATATCACAACTGCACAAGGCCACTGACCTTGAAAAAATAGGTCAAGGTCACTAATTTTCAATAGGGTTCTGCTCAATGTCTAAATACATCCACAGTATAAATGTGGTGCAAATATGTCAATGCATTCTTCTACATCGCTGAATGGACAGACAGACGATAAAACAATTACAATATCCTTCGGTCGAAGGGTAAAAACTAACTGTAAACTGGGTGATTAAATGATAAATCATTTGTGGTCCAGCTGTGGTTCTACAAGCTGTTACTTTTCATCCATCAGTGGGTTTCTTCACATGTTATCACAGCTCAAATCCAGCCTCCCTTCATGCGAACCCCCGCCCAGCTAACAAGCAGCCACAAGGACACGATCCCTCAGCACCTTCTCAACAGCAGACGCTCTTAATTGTTCAGTGTCAAAATCTGATCTACTGGCTCTTTTTTCACATTTGACATAGGCAATAGTAACCTCCTAAAAAAATTAAGTTGTGCCTGAAGAGAAGCTATTGCAACACTGAGATCATAACAAGCACTACACTCTACCATCGAGTGGAAGACTAACCTCTTACAAAAGTCCTACACACAGTTTAATGGGCATTCCACTTCCACCACTCACACCTCAATAAACACAGATGCAAAGGGCAGTGTGGGTGGATCAGGCCTTGGAAATAAGTGTGAGCTCTTCTGTGCTCATGTGTGCACGTGTATGTGAAAAATGTTTACGTAAAAAATTCTGACATTCGTCTTTAAATCACACCAATGTGAAGAAAATCAATGTATTATTGTTCAGTTTTGCACATTTTCATTAAAGTAATATACAAAGGAAGATATTACACAGTATTTTCAGGAATTTATGCTGCATGATCTTGGTGCTGTTCATCCATATTTGAGTAATTGTGTGTTTGTTCTTATTTGTTTTTGTCTGCATGTTTACACATTGATATTTCCAGTGTCTTCATCAGTTCTATGTTTAACCATAGCTGACACATTCAGCACATCACTGCCCCAAAAATAAACTGAATCTGAGCTGCCTGACGATGGTATAAGGTGACAACTCGACTCCAAAAATTTTAGCCCAAATACTGCTGCGACTTCCCCCCTGACTCTAAATTATTAAGTTGGTTTGGCCAAAGATAAACTCTTCACAACATAACCTGCACTTATAAGTAGGTTGCACTAGAAGTGGAAAAAACAAATCTGAATGAGATGTATGAATTAATCTGAAACAAACAGAAATGAGGGTTAAGAAATGGCACATATCCACAATGTTTCATAATGTCTGTGACCCTTTTAGAGGATGAAATTACAGGCAAGTAAATAAACAGACAGAGACAAATACAGAGGCAGCAGCAGGACTCACAATGGATGTCTGTCAGAAACCTGTGTGTGTATGTGTTTGCTTTTGTATAGACGGTAGAATAACAGGAACACAAAGGCATCCTGATGCAAGAAACAACAATAAATGTGACACATTTACAGGAATATTACTTGATTGGTATGACTGAAATTTATTCAGATTAAATTACTTTTAAAAAATAAAGAGATTTTCAATTTTTGAAGGGCATCGCTCTCAGCTACATTATCAGGATTATCACCGTGGAAACCGTGTTAATAAGAGGTCCCATGAGGTCTACCAGATACTGAATCACCTGTTTTGTTGTTTAATTAAAACACTCAACATTATTCCAGTGATATTTGATTTTTTTTATTCGGGCTCTTTTTTGAAGTGATGTTACTAAACAACACCAGGGATAAAATGGCACCATTCAGTAACATTGCGTGAGGTTTTCAGGTACTATCTTCACTTTGACAAACAACACCGACCCCATGAAGCGACCAGTTAACAATCCAGCCCTGAAGATCCTGCCAGGTCAAAGAAGTCCTTTGAAATGTTCTTAAACTCTTAGAAAGTCTTGTGAGCTGCTTCAAAGATTAGGACAATCTCTGAGACGATGATCTCATATTGTCATAACCAGCGCCTCATCTATATCATATGACTTACAGAGAAAGAGAGAGAATCTAAAAGCTTCAGTGTGTCTCTGAGTGCATTAATGTGCATAGCATCTGTGTGTATGTGCGTCTAGAGCAGCTTATCCCTTCATCCTGCAGTAACCATTTCACTAATGACAACCCATTAACAACTGACACAGAAGCACTGTCTGCTTACCAAGCAATATTCCCCATCAGCTTATACCATGGTCACATGACAACAAGGTCACATGACAATGGCTGATAGTCACCTGACTGACTGGAAGCAAACATGCCATTTCCCAGCAGCACTTAAAAAAGACCCTGACCACCCATATTTCTGTCTGATACCCCCCTTAGGGCACTTGCATCTCCCATACCATCCCTGCATCTTTCTGTGTGTGTGTTCACAAACCTCAGCAGAGAAAGCAGACTGAAAGTCTAACGGGGGCTCCCTGATCCATTATTAATGTTTCTTGTTCATTCACTGTATGAAATGGTTGCACAACCCTATACAGAGCAGGCTTTGTGATGTAAAATAAATATAATAAAACCCTTGTAATAAAGCTTAGTTAGTATTATTTTAATACAGATAATTCATAGAACAGTCTGATCTGCAGCCCATTAGACTTCTTGTTCTGAGAAGATGTTTTCTTTCTCTCTATCCCTCTTTTTGCTCCAAGCTTCAAAACATCATGAGACTTGAATTTGCCAGGCAAAACATATCCTTTGACTCTTTTTCTTCTACACAGTCAAACACAAATACACACCTAAACAAGGCAGGCCTTCTCACTTAGAGCTGAAGACCTTATTTGAGAAATACTTTCACCATGTCCTCGCCCTCAGAGCCAACATCTCTTATTCACCTAATGACCTGTAAGAAGCCACTTTTGCATTTTTGTGTAACTGACGCTTCTAATTCTGTTCATGTGTGTGTCTTTACGGAAACAGGGCACAATTAAACTAGCACACGTACACCCACATCCAACTAGACATCCAGACGGGTGGGCAGAAACATAAACGGCTATGTTAAAGCATTATGCAGCTTCCTGCAGAGAGGCTGAAAGCTGAAACTCTCTGATCATCCTGTAGTCTGGGCATCCCACTGTGCTCTAACACTCTGTGATCGTCCGCTCTGGTCTGATGCACCCCCGTGAGTGAGCCATGCTCACAACACCAGATGGATGGAGGTCACAACAGAATACAACAAAACGAATGCCAGAAAATCAGACAATAAACACCCTGACATGATGAACTGGGGCTTGACTGTGTCAACTAAGAATTACAGGACTATTAAGAATAATCTTCTACAAAGTCAGGGTGGGTCTAACTCACAGGATGTTGTCCCAAGCCTAATCACTCCTGGGGATAGAGGAAGCCTAAATATAGTGTAAATAACACATATGATTTTCTGTGGCCCAAGAACTCTCCTGTTTTCAAACTTCCATGATGTAAGAACAGTTATGCATTGTTTACACGAGGGGAAAATGCTCTAAGGGAAGGAAGGTAGGGAAGGAAACAGTAAACTGGCTGGTAAAATGTAGAATAAGACAGTTATACATGTGCATTAGCTGAATATCAATAAACTCAAAGCAGCTACAGCTGTTTCTACCACAACAAAGACAGTATACTTAGAAAATTAATGATGCATTGCTGAAATTTGGGGTTTTGCACTTATGATTATGTGACAATAATTCAGTGATACATCAATGACAAGGCAAATGATGTATAGATATTCATGTGAACAAAATTAAACTTAAGTTAGGTTTATGGAGACCAGCCTTAGAAAACCAAAGAAACAAGCACAGTTGCAAATTATAGTTTAGGACACATAGGAGTGTATATCTTAAAAGGCTTTAATTAGAGATCATTTACACATGGACTGGTGTAAATCCCAATGATCTGAAACAGACTAACCCTGTACATATACTGCAGCTGTATCCTAAAACTAACTCTTTGAATAAAAGCATGAAAAAAATGTGGTTATTTTCCTTTCTGTCATGGTAAGGTACATGGGAAAGGTACTCCTGCAAATCATTTCTGCCTTGAATTTTCAAGCCCAAACAGTGATACAGTACAACTGCCCGAGCACATTTCACCACATTATAACACCAACTGACAGCCAAACTGGTATGTAAACGTTTCGTCTTGGTGGTGACCCAGTTCATGTTTTCCCGGATGACCCTTTGGGTTTTGACCCACATTTTGAAGAATGTTGGTCTGTGACTCAAGAAAAAAAATCGAACCTGTGAGTCTTTATTACATTAAGCTTCTGGGTTCAGTGAATGAGCTGATTTGTTTCTGTATAAAGACCTACAGTGGCGGTGTACGGGGGCTCATGGTGGGGTGGGGTGTGTGCATATGCATGTGCCTACAGCACATGAAGAAGGCCCGGTGTGTTCCTTTAGTATGTAGCCCAAGTGTCTTTTCGACCCCCCACACTTTGAGAACCATCTCCTGCAAAGAACCACAGACCCCCTGCAGCATGCACACACAAAGATACACCTATATGACTCATAAATATATACACAACCACATGCACACAAGAACAAGCTTCATGAACACACACACACACAGTTCATGCACAAACACACACAACCTCAAACCTCTCCAAGACTTTTACCACAGCTTGTTATGGTTACCCAGCATTAGAGAGCGAGTGGTAGAGAGAAGGAGCATCTGTTGTGTATAAGAGTCATCAAAAAGAAGATGAATAAGTTCCAGTAAAAGTCAGGGGGGGACGGGGGTGTCAGAATGAGTTAAACATGTAAAGGGACATTTGGTCATAAGGTGCCAAAAATTTTTTTAAAAAAACTATTCGATTCCAGTACTTGTTCACACTCTATCTCCAGTTTTTCCTCGTCTCTCTCCCCTCACTGGTCCCCCTGCTACACTCATTCCTCCTGTTCAGGTGGTTTTTGGTTTCCCATCAATCACCACTCTACATATTACCGTAACCAGTGCCATGTGTCTCACTCTGTGTTCTGTGTGCATGTGTGTACTGAAATCTGACCTAGTTATAGCTGAAAAAGTCATGTCTGAGGAAAACATGGAGATACATGTATGGTTAGGTGTGTTCTGTTCAGAAATATGGAATAAAAATAAATAACATTATTAACTCCACTCAGGATGTTATCTGACCATTTATATGTGCTTGGATGTCAGTCAACCTGGAGCAGGGATGAACCCATTGAGTTTTGATTGGGGAGAAGTCGTTTGACTGAATAAACAGAGCTGTGAGTCTTAGCTGAAAAACACTTTGACCTTTAATATTTAATGGTGTTGAGATAAACAGAGCTAGACCTAAATGTGTGACTTTTCCAATACATTTTCAGCAGGTGAATACTGAGTATTAAATGTGATAAAAATTAACTTTTTTTTATGCAGAGCTGAACAATAAGGAAATCCTGCAGAAGTTACAACTAGTCAAGTCACTGTCAGGCTACCTTCTGAACTAAACAAAAGTGACGCATCCTGTTACACACAACCACCTCAGCAGAGATGGTAGGGTCGTCCACAGCCCACTAGCCCAGTGTAACTGAGGCTAAGCTAGCAGGTTTATTTCATCCCGTCTTTAGTGATTCTTTAGAGTGTGTCAACACACAAAGTATTTGATCCCTTGACTTTAGGCTGAAAAACTGTGCATGAAGTATTTGCTGAAATACGTTTGATTGGCGTTCAGCTGCACATGCCTCTGAACATCTGACCCACAGCGAGTGTTGATCTCAAGTGGCCATGTCACCAAAGACATCACTCACAATGTTCTGTTTTATCATCTTCAACATTCACTTGATCATGTCTTCAGTTCATTTCAATGTGTGTTGTGTTGACGAAGCTGTGGTACTGTGACGCTGGGATGAATGAGCCTACACTTAATCAAAGACAAGTGTGAGGATTGTCAAAATAGACGTCACTCCCTTAGTGGGACATGGGCTGTATACTAACATATGAACGCAAAGCTTCAAATATTCAAAGTCAAAGACTGGTGAACCATCAGAGCCCTCGAAAAGCTAATCAGATCTGCCCTAGAGATAACCATGTATTTTACAGAGAACCAAAACTCACCACCTATTTTAATGGTCTATAGCTGCCTATGCATCAATGATCATTGGTGATAACGTGGAGCTGATAATTTTCCCTTTTTGATACACTTCTTGCAGATTGACAGTTACATTAAGGCAATAAAATGATAACAATATACACTACTGGTCAAAAGTTTTATAACCCCCCAGTTTTTCCAGAATTTCGTTGAAAATGCAGTTAAATGTCTCAGTGTACTCTAAAGCAGAGAACAAACAAATAATAGAAAAACAAACTCAGACTTGCTTACTTTGACCATTATTATCTATCTAACTATTAGTATTTCCACCAGTTTCTGAGAGCCTTTTGATGGTGAAGGAAACTGGACTCACTAACACCATGACTTTCTTGTCAGTTTCTCTGAAGGACAGACCTCCATTTTTAACTGGTATTATGGTCCGTCTGTCTTCTATCGTTAATTGCTTTTTCCTTCCATTTTTATAGTAACAGACTACTTTCTGCAGTACAATACTGTTCAAATAATGCTCAACAGTATGGTACCAAAGTGTGTTCCAACACTACTTTTATGCAGACAGAGGGGATTGGAAGGAATTAAGAAAAGTTGGGACACCTGTAGGAATCGGTAGCAACAACTTTAAAGGCTTGATCAACCTCCATTAATGCAGAACTGCTTTAAGTTGTTAACCAGTTTCTTTTTTACAGAAAAAGGCCTTTTTGTATAATACTGGAATGTACATTATTTTTCAGTTTTAGTTAAACTTACCTTTTTTTTTTTTCCCTCTGGCAGTTCACCACTTACTTTTGTACCATTTCAAACTGTTCTTTGGACTTCAACTGCTTGAATGTCAATTAAAAAAGGGTAAGATTGAGGTGTTCTAAGACTACAATAGAGTATATCGCAAAATAACTTTTCCTTCATGGAAATACAAGTACACATTTTGATAGACATACGAACAGCTAATCATAATTAAGTACCGAACTAATCATGCTAGAGCCATGTCAAGTTAGGTTGACACACACAGCACAGGTGTAAGAGCGGCCGCAGCGCACACACTAATGTTTGGGCTGCAGCTGGAGGTAATGACTGTTCCCTCAGGAGAAAATGTGACAGAGAATTTATTGAAAAGTAGGATGCGCAGCATTTCAGTTACTGGCCTTCAATACAATACAGAAGTGTACTGAACAAATATATGTAGCCTATGTGAATAATGCAAACACTCACCTTTCCTTAAGTTTCATTTTTGGTTCATGCCAGTAACAGCAGTTATGGACCCCCCCCCCACCACCACCACCACCCCACATATATACCCCTAATATTGTTTCAGGAAAATGGTCTGTTTTGTTTGTGTTATCTCTTAAACCTTGACATCTTTTTCCTGCTGGTCAGACTTTTAGTTACTCTTAAATATATGCACCTGTCATGTTCAACCTCTGACAGAAAATAAATTATATTTAAATCAAAAATAGCCATCTGATGTCTTCACAACTAACTTATGAGTAACATAAAATTTGAAGAGCTCTTTTCCAAAACGCTATATATCCATTTTCAAAAATTAAGTGTTTTTATTGTCTTTCTCTGTCAATATCACTAAAATCTATGTTATGTTTAAAATTGTTATTAAAATAGCAGATGATATTAACCTAGTTCCAGTTTTCCTGATGCTATCTCAAAATCAGATTATGTAAAAAAAATTTCTAAAAAATTCTAATTAAATGGCTTTTATAGCATTTTGGAAAAGAGCTCTTCATTTAAGCTGCACAAAAATAATGATTTGATTTGTATTGTAATATATATCAATATCGTCTGATATGAAAAAAAATTATTGTGATATGATTTTTTTCCATATTGCCCAGTCCTCATGACAGTATGTAAAGAGATCACCTGACAAACACAGATCAGGTTTTACATGCGTATGGTGCTCTAGTTCCAAAAACACATGCTGTGTGTATGTGTTAGCCAACATTATTTGTCAGTGGTGCCGCCCTTATCTTGCTAGCTACGTACGAACAGGCAGCATTTATTCTGCATTGTTTTGTCAAGAAAAAAGGTAGTAAAAATATACATAAAGAAACTGAAAATGTATTTTTCCGAGTTTGTGGAAGCACAAACTGTGTTTTTCTGTGTCTTGACCTGAAAAAATTTGGAAACCCCAAGTTTATAGAAACGACATTTCGGTCATTCTGTCATCATCTTTATTGTCCACAAACAAAGCCATTCATCAGGACAGAGTCAACAATGGCTGTTTGTGTGTTTGCGAGCTTGTGTTTTAACAATAGGTTCCATCTCAGCCTGTCACTGTGTGGCCTAATGTGTCATCCCTCTGTGCCTGGCCGTACACACTCACCAGTCCAGTCATTACCCTCCGCTCTTTTAGTCATGCCTCATCTCTTCTTTTCTAATTCTTTTCACTGCTGTCTTATCTTACAGCTTCTGATCCTTTACTCAGTCCTCTACTATGTTCCGTTTCCTAAGCGAGGGATTCCCCAAGAAACAGGGGACACTTATTGAAAACGAACTCCCTCGGACTTTGCTGCCAACAGTTCAGCCACCTGATTCAATGTTCTTGATCCCAAGATAATGAGAGGAAATCTGAGGATAATGCGTGGCACTTTCCATCTAAAGTGTTAATCCTTACCCGAACCACATGTCATGCGCAAACAATCACATTATACCTGGAATAATGTCAAATATCAAGCTAATGAGTAAAGATGGTGCGAGGTCAGGCACCTTTACATTCGGCTAATGGATGGAACAGCCTTTAAATTATCATCAGCTATGAAAAATCTCATTTTCCGTTAATGCTGCCTAGAAATAAGGAGCAGACAGAACTGACTGTTAAAATATACAAGTGAACTCCTGACATCGTCTCTCATTCACAGGTTAATAATAAAATACCAATCTAATACCCAAATCCTGAATCAGCTGAGTCAACGTGCTCCAATATCCAAGACTCTAATAAAGGTCTATTCATTGATTGTGGGTTTGATTGAAATGATTAGAAACCAACAATAGCCGCCTTTGTCTGGAATACGGAAAACAAAAATCCAATGAAGACACGTGAAGAAAACAGGGCTCAGCGAGTTACCGTTCAACACATAACAAGACATTTTATTACTTGTGTAGCTCTGGATGTTTATTAGCAGAACTCTGGAACAGGACTAAAGGTGAAGGAAAATATTCACCTTTAACAAAACCTAGCTAACTACCAAACGTTCAATGTCAATATGCATTCACACTGGTCTAAAGTTTTGTTTTTTAATTATCTGCCTCATTAAATGTGATATTAAAGGTGCTAAATCTCACATATTTTAATAAGGTGAATTGGGGGGAAAATAGCAAATGTACTGGTTAGTTCATGTTTTCAATGTAGATGATAGAGTTATTTAATGTTTATTGTTTTAAGTACATTTATGCAATATATTTATATATTTTCCACTATAGAGAACCTGTAAAGTGAATGTATTATAAAGTACAGACAGTGTTTTGAAGTAGATCTAGTAACTCTGATACAAACAAAACCCATTCTCTCATTAATTTTCAGATTTTACGTTCACATTTTAACCCAAGACTGTATCTAGAAACCACAAAAACCAGCATTTTTTATTTGATTTTTCTTGGTAAAGTTTCCCTACTTTTATTCTGGAGGTATTTTACTTTTTGGACCAGTGTTATTAGAAAATATAAAGTGCAATTTCAAGGTTAAAACTAGTCACCAATTAAAACCGTTTTGTGCTCATTTTTGCATGTTTGACTTGATTGATTACGCAGTAAAAGGTCTTTTGAACTATTACAACGTTAAATCTGAAACATGAGACACTGGAGTGTAATGGCTGTCGTATTTCTACTACAGTGTCTGCCTGGAAGGGGTCAAAAACACTTTGAACTTTTAAGGATTTGACCCTTTTTCAGGAAAGGCCACACTCTTATTGGAACATGTGTCAAGTGTGCATGACGTGTAGTGTGTATATATACATATGTGTGAAACCACTACGATTTCTTAAATTAATATATGTGTGGTTTTAGGTTTTTTTAAGCTCTTTCTCTGTGTAGGGGGCTGAGTATGTTCCTGTGTAAAAGGTTTCAGTCTTAATATAGCTTGTGTCCACCTGCCTCTCTGTTAACACATCATAAACAAACACTTTAGACAGACACTGATATGTTGATGGGCATGATCCATTCCTAATGTATCCAGCACCCAGACTTTTAAATCCACTTCCCTACTGCTAAACATGAATGAGCTACATCCAAAAAGCAAACAAAATATCAAGTGCTACTGTGTGTATGGAAAAAAAAAAAAAAAAGAAACATGCAGCACAGCAGGATCATGGACCAAATCCCCCTAAAGCCTGCTAAAACACAGACCGATGCTTCTGGCAGGGGTTTGTTAACAAGTAACATTATATATCCATGTCCACGTGTTTTGCGGCTGTGTGTTTGTGTGTTTATATGCATGTCTCCCTGGATTCCATGCAGGACAAATGACATCTTATAGTGAGGTCCTGACACTGTTACACTACGTGATGACCTAAAAGAAGGGTAGGCCGGTGTTTGAGAGAGGACGAGGGCTGTCCCAGATAAAACTATTACATAATGTGAAAGGACGATCCCTTTACACTCCATTAAATCAAGGCCTCCTCTATTAACGCCTAGGCTGAACTTTAGCACTTCTCCGGTTTCAGTTTAAAGAACATCAACAGCTATCTGCATCCAATCACGTAGCAGCACTTTGTGTGTCTTCTATACCGCCGCAAACAATGCAGACGCTCAGACGCAGCAATCGGCTCGTTTTCAGATGGAAATGACTCCAAAATGTGCGGCAACATGTTCCACAACATTCTATTAAGTCAACTGGGAAGTTGTCTAACTGAAGTTGTTTATTCTTTATTTAGAAAAGTGTGAAAATGTTGTAGGAAGAGATGAAAAATAGATGAAACACAACATGCATCTATTACGGGATTGATTTCCTGGTGATAGTGCAAAGTATTTAACAGTATTGACTTCAGTTATAAGCAAACACAAAGTGGTTACAGAGAGAAGGTTCAGCTCTTCCTACTAATGGGAATAATAGACACTGGTCTGAAGTAATTACCTGTATTGTTGTTCAATAACATAATTATTATTGTTGTGATACACTTTTAATTTTTTTATATCATGATCATTTTCCATGGCGATTGATGGCTCTGATGATCATGTTGTGTTTTTACAATAATTATCACGAATATAAATTCAATTATTTTAACATAAGGTTTAATTTCTTTATATTGTTAAATAAAAGCACAAACTTTTCACTTATGTTATCAATTATATGTCTTGTGTGTTTTTCTTGTTGATTTCTCACTTTTTTTTCCTACTGTTCTACATTTCAATTTATAGAATTCTCAAATAACCCAAATAAGCATCTGACTTCCAACTTTCACGGAGGCTCAAACATCAGCCTGTAAATTGCAAATAAATAATGATTTGACATATATGATGATCATTATTTATATTGTCTGGCATGTATTTTTGACACTGACATTTTAGATAATATTACATATTTTTTAAACAAGGCGTTAAGACATTTTTTTTAACTTTCCCTTTTAAATGCATTTTATTTTTGCAAAATGTTTTGTTGTTAATGTGACCTTGGGGAGACAGAAATGTGGTGTGGTACAACCCCATATGCCATTAAGTCGAAGGCTGCTCTGTGATTATTTTCCTTTACAGGCAGCACCCTTCAATTAGCAGATTCAACGTAAAAGAGTGAGAGTAAGCATTTAAGCCTTGAATTCAAGTCAATATTTATGCTCTGTAAGCTTAAGTACCACTTTAATGCTCCAGCTCCCGTTCATTTACATGTATACTATGCAGGACTGACGCAAACACATTCTGCCCTGTGCGAACACTAGACACACACTTGTGTTTACGTGAATGGGCACATGCTGTGGTCGTCAAACTCCTCCATAGCACCCTGAGCTTGTCAACAGATTAACAGAAACCCCAAAGAGATAAACACAAATGTATGAAAACCAATACACAAATGGGCTGCACAAACCCATGTGCATGTGTGCATAAACACACACAGCCCTCCACAGCTCCTCTATTCAATAAACATAAAAGGTGGATTAGTTTATGTCAGCAGGGAAGGAGAGAGAGGCTGAGAGGGGAAATAAAAAGCTGACAGAACAAAGTCAAAACCCAGAAACTTATAAATCAATAATCATTTTCATCCTCTTTTTGCCTCCATATTCATCTGCCCTTCTCTGGTTTGCCATCTACGTCTCTCCGGCCTTCTCCTTCACTCTCATTGGCCTAAATTTCCTGGGCAGCTGGTTAGTTGAGACGAGGGAGAGGAACTGATTTAGGCTCCGACTGTGATAGGGTAACCAGAGAAGTTAAACAGATACAGGCTACCGATAGAGTCGTGCACTAGCAACTGAAGTAATCTGCGACAGACAACTGGACGGGCTCCAGAAAGGTCCAGCAGCCAAACATATGTGTGTGTGTGTGTGTGTGTGTGTGTGTGTGTGTGTGTGTGTGTGTGTGTGTGTGTGTGTGTGTGTGTGTGTGTTAGTGTGTATGAACACCGTGTGCATCTGTGTGGGTCTGTCTGATGAGAGACTGTGGTTTTTGTTACATGCAGGTTTTGGGGTTAATTTGTTCCAGATGAGACTCCATTACTGCCAAAGCGCACGTTCTTACAAGACATTAGCCCAGTTTTTCTCCAACTTTTGTTCCATCTCAGTCACTCACACATGTGATTTATAGCAAAGAGTAAAGATGAAGTAAAGCACTACTTAATATCTGTTTGAATACAAAGACCCCAGACTGCATGGAAAAATAGAGATACAAATACAATAAAAAAAAAAAAACATTGTACAGTAATATAATGAATATTAGTGTATGGGAAAAGGAGGAAAAGAAGCACAGAAGTGATGACGGAAGTGAGGTTACAGGAAGAGGAAGTAGATAGGTTTGTCCTCAGAAGAAAATAAAACTGTAGAGGAGAGGAGAGGAGAAATGAGTAGAGGAAAAACAAAGAGAGGAAACGAGGAAAAACTAGGAGGAGAGGAGAAATGAGGAAAAGAAAGGAGAAGGAGAGGATGAACCAGGGAGCAGAGGAGAAGAGTAGAGGAGGTGAAGTGGAAGTGGGGTTAGATGACACAATGATGCAATAACAGTGAGAACATGGTGCTCTCACACACACGGTGTCGGGTTACGGTGGAGGTGCCTGTCTGTCTCAGCCTCGATATGAGACAGAGATGTCAATGTCACAAGGACGGAGTCAGTGTAACGCTGACATCAACTGGAAACACACACTGGCTTTGTCTGGGAAACACACTGCTTCACCAAAACACCACACAACACTGGGCCACAGATGATCACACTGTGAGTTCTGATGCACAGAAATATTAGTTAGATCTCCTTTCAGCTTTTCCCTTCAGGGGTCACCACAGCGAATCAGATTCACGTATTGATTTGGCGCAAGTTTTTACGTCGGATGCCCTTTCTGACACAACCCTCTGGGACCAGCACAATGAGGCACTGGCTTGTGCCCCCTTGCGGCTACAGGTATAGGGATGTATAGCGTAAAGAGCCTTGCCCAAGGGCCTACCTGGGATTCAGTGTAAACCACTAAGCTATCCAGTCGCTGGTACAGAAATGTTAGTAAAGCGAGTAAACTCATGAGAAAGGAAGGGGGAAAAGAGAAATGTAGAAAGACAAGCAGACTTTAAGCAAAGTAGGAAGTAAACTGAGAACTGAGAAATAAGCAGAGATGGGAATGGTGTGTGTGTGTATGGGGGGGGGGGGGCAAAGCAGCAGGAGAGATGAGAGAAGATGAGGATAAGGAGGCAGAAAGAAAGATGATCATGACTCTGAGGGAGATGGAAAAGAAAACAAGGAAGGAGAGTTAGAGGCTAAAAATGGAGGTGGGGAGAGGGGAGGATTTGAAGATGACACAGGAGGAGGAGGAGGAGGAGGTGGGAGGAGGAAGACAGGGCAGATAATGAGCTGTCAATTGAGACAAAAGCACAATTGTACAACTTCATAATGAGACTCATTTTCAGGAAAGATAAGTGTAATAATGACAAGGGGCTCCTGCTAATGAGACCACGAACACCAATTCACAGGTTTTTTTTTCTGAGCATACAATTATAACAAAATGACTACCAGCACCGATTAAAACTTATATAAAGGGCAAAGTTAAAAGGTTTATTCATACGGTGACAATTGGTTGTTCTTACTTGTCTTCAGCTATATGTAAAGTGAACTGAGCCTGACATTGTTTAAAAATAACAATGGCACAAATTCATCTCATAACAGCTTTGCGTTTGTTACATAATGTCAGTTTTTCTACAAGACAATCTTAACAGACTTTTTTTCAGTTCTGACCCAAAGCTGCAAAACGCGTTTGCTTTTCCAGCTGCCTGTGCTTTGGAGTAATGGTTGGCAGACACTCTAATGTTGAGAGGGTCTGGATAATTACAATAATGTAAAGCTCTGTCACCTCTGACAGAACTAACTATAATTAATCACCAAGTACATCTGGCTATAATTACCTTTTCAGAGCATGTACAATAGTCAAGAGTCCTGCACAGTTATTATGCACAGACAAGATATAACCACGTACACGTAAAAAGTATTCAACCTATTTTATTGGTTTCAACAATGGAATTATTTATAACAATTTATATAGATTTCTTTAATAAGAATTTACCAAACCCCTCTTTAATGTCAAGTGAAAGAAATTGTCAAATGATTGAAAATACATAATATGATATAATTGACTGTATTAATATTCACCCCCTTCATTCAGACATCTGGACACTGACATTTTACACCATTCTTTGCTAAGTTGTTCAAGCTCTAACAGGTTGCACAAGGATAAGGACAAGTTGAGGTCTATGCTTTGTCTTGGTCGCTCTAGAACCATCACCTTGTCATTAACCCTTTACAAAGTGTTCATTTCTAAAACCTTCACAGTGTGTTTCAGGTTAAATTTAACCCAGACCCAGAATTCCCCCATAGTAAGTGTTTATACCAAATGTTGACTGACAGATTTATTTAAAATGTCTAAATAGACTATCCCAGATTAATAAATATATGTAATAGATAAATATAATGTTTAAGAGCAGGAAGAGCATACACACACACACACACACACACACACATGCATATATATATAATTTTTTTTTAACAAACTCATTTTTGGAGAAAAACATCTACTATCACACAGTATTATATCCTGTTTTACATAACACACAAAAACATAAAAGCCATTATGATTTATACAAAAAATTGACCTGAACCAGCCTCAGTGTCCAATAACACCTGTACAAAAGTATAACATTCTAAAATATTTTGATTTTTCTGTATTTTGGCAACATTTAGGAAAAGTCATCAAATTCCAGGATAAAAGAATGATGCTTAGAGTATTTTACTACTGTTTAACGCCAAAACAGGTTAAATCTTACTCAACTAGTATGCATGGGTTAATCTATTTCCATGTAGATTTGACTGGATGGTTCAGGTGGTTCCAAACTACAGTTCTCGCCCAGACTGTATCAAGTCATCCTCCAAAATTACTTCATGTTTTGCTGCATTAATTTTCGCTCTACCTTTAAAAATTTTCCATGGTCTGTAGTTGAGAAGATTCTCCACAGAATGACACCACCATGCTTCACAGTGGGGACGGAGTGTTTGGGCTAATGTGCAGTGATTGGTGTCAGCCAAACATAGTGTCTAGTCTATGGCCTAAAAGCTCCATTTGGTCTCATCAGACCAAAAAATGTTCTTCCATTTGACCCTGGCTGAGGTTTCTTCAACAGTGGTTTGCTCTTTGCCACTCTCCCATTAAGCTGTGATGAGTGAAGAACCAAGGTGAAAGCTGTTGTCTGCCCCCACTCGCCATCTCAGCTGCTGAAGCCTTTAACTCCTTCAGAGTACTCGTAGGTGCTTACAGGTTAATTCTCCTGTCGGTGCCCCTGACCACAGGACTGATGAAGGTCTGGAGTTGGTACACAAGCACCTTCAATGGCAGCTCACTGCTCCTAATGTTTACTATGGGCTAAATTGAATGGCTGATGCTAACAGTAGGAACTGTGTGTGTGTGTCAGGATGGGTAAAATGTAGAGAATGAACTTCCCTACGGGGACAATAAAGTGAGTTAACCTTTAACCTTTTTGACCTTATGGTAGTATCCTTCACTAGTCTTCTTTGTCACAGTCACTCAGTTAGTGAGAACATCCTGCTCTAGGCAGATTTACACATGTACCATGTTACTACTATTTCTTGACAAGGCTTATGCCAACTCTGGATGGAAAATGGACATTTGTAAGACAATCAATATGAACCAAATTTTATCTTAATCTGCCAATTATTGCTTGATTTATGTCCAAGAAACTGATTTTTCAACTACTGTCCTACCCCTATTTCGATACTTATAATACTCACAAAGAAGCTGAAATCGATAGGGGACCCCTGTGTTTGTTATCAAGTCATAAGAAATCAAACCAAATCTGTCTTAGTTAACATGTTCATATAATGTGGTTCAATTGGTAGAGCCAGCCAGACCAAAGGGTTGGTGGTTCAAACCCTGGCTCTGATGGTCCACATGTCAAAGTGACCTTGAGCAAGCAACACTGAACACTAAATTTCCATGGTAGCTACCAGTGCATGGGTGTGACTGTGAGGCTTTGTAAAAGCGCTTTGAGTACCATAAAGGATAACTGGCAGCAGATCCAACCGCTTTCAGGGTAATATCATTATATCCCAGAAACTGGATTTTGTAATGATGGATTTATGTCACATGAGATATATTTAATCTACACACGTTGCACTTTTCCAACAAAAGGCCAGAAACTTTATTACTCAAAAAAGTTGGTAATTGCATTTCCACCACACTTGAAAGTTCAGGGTAATTGATGCAAATCGGGTTGATGACGTACGGGGAACTGGTAAAGGAAATGGTGCTGCACCTCCATCCCAGAATAGTGTCCAGTTGGTCATACCACATGTTGGTACAGTGACCAGATCTGCTTCGGCTATTGTGGTCCTTCAGTTTTTTTTATACTCTAGTTTTTCTTATGTTTCTTTCTTATTCGGTTGTTTTATGTGGGATTGATTTTATTGTTCTTATTTTCTATTTATTGTTGTTTTTAAATTGTACAGATTTTATGTTTTTATATTTTTAATCTATTTCTTGTATTTTACTCTGTTATTATTTTTTTATTTTTTCTGTACAGCACTTTGGTCCGCCAATCAGTGTTTTCCAGCACACAGCTCCACCCCTAAAAGTTCCTGGTAATCTGGAAAGTACTACCTCCCTACCAGGAACTATTTGGGGGTAAATTCAGGGCCAGGGGAAAGTCATTTACCTGGGTAATTTTCAGTGCAAATGCACCGGGGATTTTGAAGGTTCAGTGGAATGTGTAAAGTTCAGTTCCTTCCAAAGTTCCTGCGGTGGAAAAGGTTCCTATGGAGAAAGTCTATCCAAGCACACAAGCTAAAGAAGCAAGACAAAAAACCTAAAGCATGCATGTAACCTGTTTTACACCTGAATAAGGTGTGCTCATGAGGTATAAAAGATGTCCAAGCGTCTTTCTTTGAAACAAAGGTTACTTCACACAACAAAATGTTCTGAGCTCATGTGAACACAATGGCTGGTTAAAATATCCATGTAATGAAGAATAACATGACACAAGTTAGGAGACAGGAAGGATTGTGGGTTTGAATGAGACACTGACACCATTCTTTTCTTTAAGTCTTTTCAAGTGTCAGACACATCGAAGTTCACTGGTTACTGCCTGAAGATAAAATGAATAAAGCTAAAAATGTCACTAGTTTCATGTCCTCGATGATGAAGTGAGTAAGTGATGGGCTTGTGGTGCCTTTGCGCAACTGTTGCATTGTCAGTGGTGAGTCAGAAACTGAACAGAGCAAGCAACCTGCATGGGGCCACCACTCCCTGCACTTTCCCATACTGCAGTAAAGTTACATAACTGCATTCATTTTGTAAAAAAAAAAAAAAAAATAGTAAAAAAAAAATGCTGTTGCTGCAGCTTAAGTGCAAATTAGTCTGTTGACTGATATAAGACGACATAACTGACTGGTATAAGACATAAGAGTGTTTAACCCATAAAAACCCAGCATTACTTTGGGTCACTTCCCAAATGACTTTTTCACTATATTTAACATTTCCAAACAGACAATATCACTATTTATTACAAAATAATCCTCTGTATTTAGCATTTTTTTCAGTTAAAATCAGGTATTTTCCAATATTTAATTCACTGTTCACAAAGATGTTCATTAAAGCTCAGAGTAAAGTTGAAGGTTGTTGAAAAAAAATGAAATAAAAGTGACTTTTTCAGTTAATTATATCATTACGTGAACATAAACCCAGCGTCTCTATCCACTATCATTGATCCAACTCCATAGGTTTTACTGGTGAATCAATGTTGTAGAAGATAAAGGTGTTTCCGTGGTAACTACAGAACCTCTGATGACCATGAAAAGATGAAAGACTGTATTTTACACCAATTATTTACATGTTTTGATAGGATTAATGGATCAACAGGTATTAAACAGTTTAGATCAGTAGATGTTTTACTTAGACTGTGGATGTTTGGGTCTTTATGGGTTAAGGATATGTCTACAACATATATATTTTGCAGAGATACATCAACAAACATCACATATGAATAAGTCATTGTCAAATATTATATAACAGGTGGTCAAGAAGTATGCATGCACTTAAACACTGATGTGAGAAAAAATTAGAAATTCATTCATTTATTCATCTTCTGAATTTGTTTTATCCTCACTAGGGTCATGGGGGTCATTTGGAGCCTATCCCAGCTACTTATGGGCAAAGGCGGGGTACACTCTGGACATGTGACCAGTTCATCACAGAGCTGAACATGTAGAGACAAACAATCACTCTCACATTCACACCTATGAGCAATTTAGATTCACTGATCTATGAGTGCATGTCTGACACTGGGACAACATACAAACTCCATACAGAAAAGTCCTATCATCAACTGGTGTTGGAAACTTTAGAAATCTAAAAAAAAATAATTGTGCAACAGAAATGCCTCTTCTTACGTTACTGTTTGAAAAAAAATATATACAAAGGCATGTGCACTCAAACATGCATTACCTCACCCTGCTGGAGGTTTATGAGAGGTCAGAAAAACACGGCTGAAGTCGGAGGGAGGATGAAGAAGGAAGGTGAGAAATTTCTGGAGTCCGATGGAAGCAGAACACACACTGCAGGATAACCATGCCCAGTCGCTCACGTGTAAGCAGAGTGCAAGACTGAAAGCAGGAAGTGTGCATTGATGAACACATTGTTTTTTTATTTGCTTTTTTAATAAAACAGACTATATGTTCAGAGAGGTTCTGGGCCCAGTTTTATTTTATGTAACATTCACAACTGTGATTCGGTCCAGTCAGGTGCAAAACCCCCATGGGGGAAACAAAGGGAGTGTTTGCTACGATAGGATATATCAGTCGGTATTTCCAAAGCTTCACACACCTGTCCACACTGAGCACTCTGCCAACAAACACAACTCACTGTGTGCTCATGTTGTGGTTGGAAGTGGAGTGTAAATCATTTATTTGTCTGATAAAACATCTAAACACAGACTCCTGCTCTGTTATGTAAAAAACTTTAACAGATGGTAGTGAAAATATTGTGTCAGAGCAGCATAACATCAGACTCAGCTCTCATTACTTCAAAAGGCACAGACTGTATCATGGGTAATGGAAATCAAACTTCTAACTAGGTCTGCTTTGTTATCTGAACCCACACCCTCTGACAACATCACTGCCATGGATCACCCGCTGAGGAGGGAATGCAAAACCTGACCTAGTAGCACGTCCTTCCCTTTTCAGCTACGCTGTCCCACGAAAAGCAAGCATTAAACACGCCGATGTTTACAGAAATTACAAACTTTTTTAGTGTAATCCCACTTCCTGACAGTTATTGTTGAAAAATGTTGGTTTACAACGGTCCAAATAAGAGGGAACCAACCTGACACAGTTGGAACACTCAACTTCACATTACCTCAACTAAACTTCCTGATGAAGGAATTATCAGACACGTGTTGTCATGAATTAATACTGTGATTTGATGTAAGTAAAGGTGTGAAACAGACATGACAAAAGGAGGCAACTTAATCCTCATAAATCTGTCAAAATGAACTGAAAAATCAGTTACACTGTGTACTGTGAAATGATTCGCTGACAGGTGTCACTGTGTGGTGCAGTACACTGTCATTATCTGGATTTATACCAACAGTTCAGTCATACAAATACCTTTACAATTGCTTGTGGAAGTTGTAAGTGTCTTACGTAAAGCAGAAAACATCCAACTTTTACCACAGGGAAACACAACAGTAATCACTCAAAACCCTGAAGTTCATGAATTAAATGGCTAAAAAAGAAAAAGACAGAAGAGAAAGCAGATGCAGACAAAAGAGAAAAAGAAGAAAAGGAAAAAGACACTCAGACAATCAAACTCCCAATTAGAAAAAACATAATTAACTTAAATAGAAATGACAGTTAAATACCAGATGTAATGGAAGCAAACAGAAACACAACAATCTACTCGTGTGTACTGCTTTGTGAGTCAACACTATCCCATCAGTTCATTATGGTCCCACATCCTGATGAAGAAAAGTGGTGATAGACTGGCATGCGCTCTGGGGGGGGGGGGGGGGGGGGGGGGGGGGGGGGGGGGGGGGGGGGGGGGGGGGGGGGGGGGGGG
>JAPSES010090497.1:0-22202 GCA_029822895.1 Maxillicosta whitleyi | reverse complement strand
TTTTTTTTGACAAATCGCACCTTGCTTGTCAGAGTGAAGAACTAAACACTTTTCTGATACAGATACATGTAGACCATAACCCCTTTTCCTCCAACTAAACTGAAGTGGACTCGGCACAGCTTCCACTGCCTTAGGACAGGAACTGCCAGGTAGTTATGGACAAAAGCTTTGACAGTGCACAGATTTTATTGTCTTTAAATTTTCTCCTTCACTTTTTTCCACATTGAAAAACAATTTGAAACTTTTCAGAATCTTCAAAGACATTTATTGGCAAATGAATCTCACGCAACCGAGTCGATATGTGTCACATCTAAAGACCAAACTATCAGATCATACCTCTAGGATCACCTTTGATGAGGTTCGTATTTAGCCAAAACAGTAGTACATGTGGGTAAAATCATGCAGATCACAGATTGGTCAGTCCAGAATCATTGCTATGTCAGTACATGTGTGCGTGTTCATGTCTCAGTGGGGGGGACATTCAGCCATGTTAGCAGGAAATCCACACAGAGGCTCTATGGCTACGTTCAGACAGCAGGTCTTAATGCACAATTCAGATGTTTTGGAGAAATCAGAATTTTTTGTATGCTAGTTTAAATGACATATTAAATGCGAGTTTCGAGTATGAACTTAATGCGACTCTGAAGTGGCCCGCATGCACAAAGAGGTCCTGAAGTGACCCACATGCACAACAGGTCCTGAAGTGACCCGTATGCACAAAAGAGGTCCTGAAGTGACCTCCATGCACTAAAGAGGTCCTCAAGTGACCTGCATGCACAAAAGAGGTCCTGAAGTGACCCACATGCACAACAGGTTCTGAAGTAATCCGCATGCACAAAAGAGGTCCTGAAGTGACCCACATGCACTAAAGAGGTCCTGAGTGACCTGCATGCACAAAAGAGGTCCTGAAGTGACCCGTATGCACAAAAGAGGTCCTTAAGTGACCTGCATGCACAAATGAGGTCCTGAAGTGACCTGCGTGCACTAAAGAGGTCCTGAAGTGACCTGCATGCACTAAAGAGGTCCTGAAGTGACCCACATGCACTAACGAGGTCCTGAAGTGACCTGCATGCACAAAAGAGGTCCTGAAGTGACCCCCATGCACTAAAGAGGTCCTGAAGTGACCCCCATGCAATAAAGAGATCCTGAAGTGACTTCCATGCACTAAAGAGGTCCTAAAGAGACCCGCATGCACAAAAGAGGTCCTGAAGTGACCCCCATGCACTAAAGAAGTCCTCAAGTGACCCGTGTGCACTAAATAGGTCCTAATGGATAACATGACCACACAGACACACACTGTGTTTGTGGAAGTACCACTTCTGCCACAAAGAAGTGAGACATTTGTCGCATTCCATTGAGGCAAAGGTCAGATAAGTCACATTATAAAATATCAGATATGCATCGCATTTAGGACCACGAATGAAAGTGGTCTGTGTGCTGTTCAAACTGTCTTACAGATCAGATACAGGTCACATATGGGTGAAAAAATTGGACTTGGGCCACATTTGCCTGGAGTCTGAAATAAATGACAGATTTTTACCTGAAAAATATATGTAAGGCTTTAGTTTAGAAAGTTTAAAGTTTCACCCCCCCACCCCCGCTATTGTTGCCTGAGTCATAGCTGACTCACTGACACTGAAGTCAATCTACCTGGTCGTCATAGTGATATAACGGAAGCTATTGTGAGAACTATACCTGTATCAGAAGTGCAGCATACGGGTGTCAAAACCAAACACGCTGAGGTGAGTTGAGCTCATGTCGTCAGTTGAAAAGCAGCATTAATGAAACCTACTGGAAGTCTGAGTCAGTGGCTATTGTTCTGAAACTGGCCTGAGGTCAGTGATTTTGTTGGCTTTCATCGTGAAATATGAGCAGGAAGTGTAGAGTTTCACCGACAGCGTGTTGACACCGAACCACAGGAGTTGTGTAGATTGAAATTACAAACTGATAACATCCCTTTTCTTTGTGTTTATGTTAGAAGGGCATTAGTCATTTCCCTCCACACAACATCACTTCTCCCTGTCCTCTCAGGGACCTCCTTTTGTTTTTGTGTGATATTATTGGCCTTCGGTAGTAAATTCAGTGCTTCCTTCTCCACTCTTATTTTCTGTGTGACTCCTGGCCTTTGGAGGTTTCTGTTGGAACAGGAAGAGGAAGGACAGTCACTGATCTTCACTCGTCATCACTCACACTGAGTTTTCGATGCAGAAAAAACAAAGAAGGTGGATTAAGTTCTTTGTAAGCTCAGAGATGATCTTATCTTTAAAAATAATCTCTCAGTCTGAGGCGCTGCAGAGCTAGAGGTTTAAGTCTTGGTGTTTGGACGCATCAGACAGAAAACTGTGTCTCTTTCAAAGTCACTGCACAGATCAGTCATTGTGCTTTCATGCCGCCTTCCTTTCCTCTGCCCTCAGACTTTTCCAGATGTGCGCGCTGCTATGGATGGCTTACCTTTGTGTCGGACATACGGCACTGATTTGTCTGATCAGCCTTGAGGCTCAGTTGATTCTATTTCCCCTCACGCTCAATGGACTTTTCATATGAGGCCGTAAGCCGCAGCGTTCGTGACGCACATGCAGCCATTATATGGCAGAATAAAAAATAAAAAAAACAGACTTTTATAACATTATTACTTAATCAGAGTTAAAGATACTACAGTGTACCTTCCAAAGTGACCTTAAGAGACTGGAATGATCATCTCTGGTTTTAAAGTCTTTGTACGTGTGTAATGGATCTGTCTTTGTCTTTTGTCAGGTGACTCGTACCTCATTGATGCTGATGTGGCCTGTTTCGTAAAAACAAAAACACAAAGTCAGATCTATCATCCATCCATACACGCATGAAAATCCAATAAGCACATTTTCAACTTAAATCCAAAACCCACAGAACAGACAGGTCTGATCCAGTCAGTATTTCATTCATTATTTCCACTAGATTGACAGTTTTTCACACACAGTCACATCAGTTAAGGCTTAAATCAGCGGCTCTTCATCCTCCAAGAATGCCATCCCTGTGATGGAACAGTGGAATTGGACCTTTTCAGTCCACATTCAGCCTCGTCCCCCATCAGGTGTCTGTCCAGGCTTTCTCCGGTCCTCTTAGTGCAGATGTTGGGATGTCGAGGATAAACTCATCAAACACACCTAAAGAGAAGTGGCCCATTCTAGGCCCCAGAGACTCTGTGAGAGGTCACTCTGACCTCTGACCCCCCACCCCCAAACACCACCACCACACAGACACACACACACACACAGAGACACACACCGGCCCTAAAATTATCTGTGATAATCTGGGAAGAGCTATACCTGAGTGTGTGATGGACAAGCACACACTATACCAGTCCTGTGTCTATTTACATCTGAATATAAAGGTCTTCTCTGGTGTTGCTGCAGCATTGGATGGGTTTTAGAAATAAAACCATTACTTAAACACTGCTGCATTTTCTGTCAGACCTTATATTCAGAAATTAATGTTCTGATTCTGTTGCATTCTTCCCCTACCAAAAAAAAAAAATTACATCTGAAATTAATTGTCTTTTGATTTATTTTCATCCAGGTAACTGTTAAACAAAATGACTTCAATACCTAAACTTAACATTAAACTCAAAGAAACTGACCAATAAATGGGAAGGTGAAGCTCCAACAAACTGGGATGAATGTGAAGTAAAATGTTGTGTACGTAGATGAGAAGCACAATCATATATTATTTTAGTAATACTATAATATATGATTACAATAATACGATCATATATATGAGGCTTTAGAAAGCCTGTTGCGATATTGTAAATCATCAGTATTAAATTGATACTCAGACATGACCTGAATGTATGCAGATGACTCCACTCTGTGTCTTTACGTGGAAACATGGAACATTGGCTTCAATTTGTCAACTCCATCTGTATTTATATTTAGTCTTTTGATTTGAGTGGGAGGAGCCACTGCAGTAGGAAGGCGTGGTTTTCAGAATCTGGTGTATGTTTTTATTTCCTGCATCTTTAAACAGCTCGTTTTAGAAAATAACTGTCATGGATACGTGATTACCTCTGAACTAAACTGAGTCAAACTGTCATGTTGGAATGCACCGATCCAACTATCAGTTCCGATACTGATGCTGGGGCCTTGAGTATCGCTCGATACCCAATAACAATCCGATATCATTGTTGATTTAAGAAGACCCCTTAGTTCGCTCCATGTTCCTGTCTGTGTTTGAACAACTCCACTCAACTCTCAGCATGTGTGACGTACAGCTAGGATCGGTCTTATGGATCAGTTGGTTTTACAGATCCAGCTAAAATGTTGATAATCAGGGCCAATATCTGATTCTAATATTGGATCGGTGCAACCATACTGTCATTTTATTAATATTAGATTGATGCATATTGTGGACATAGTGTGTGTGTGTGTGTGTGTGTGTGTGTAACCTGACAGAGTGTCCTATCAGCTGTCCGTCCGTCCGTCCTTCTGCCTGTCTTTATAGAGCTACGTTCAGGAGAATCCAGACACTTGAGCCAGGTTTGGCACCGCTGCTTTTCCTGTAGTCCAGGTTGGAGGTTTCAGCTTTCCACATTCCTCATCTCCCTTTCAAAGCCAAATATGTGGACTGGACATCCAGCAACCAGCTTTAAATACAGACTAGAGCATCTCTGCAGAAACATACCAAACAGAAAAACATGCAATCCAGTGGCAGTGTTTGAAACTGTACAATGAACACACAGTCGGCTTTATTTCAAAGCTTTGGCTCAGATGCATCACAAACAGAAACATGCAGTGATAAACCACTCCAGTGTCCATCATAGAGGGCGAACATCAATAACAAATCACTTTTCCAATGGACATCTGCGCAAAACTTTATCAATATTTACTAAAAGTAAAAAAACAACAACAAAAAACAGGTGTTTAATGTCAGTATAAATCACAAAAGTGATGATTAGTTTCTTTATTCATGTTGCATTTATTCATTCATTCATCATATATTTTTGTTTTAAACTCTTTTTCTTCTCTTGTTGTAACATCCATCAACTCTAGTTGCACAGAAAGGTCTTTCTGTTACAGTTTTGTGTGATATACCAATTTAAATACAACTGAAAAACTATGTCATGCAAGCACAAAAACATTTCTGCAAAAATGAGTTTTGGCACATTTTTCATTAAACAAATTTTTATGCAATTTAAATTCACACAATTTGAAGGTCAATGGAAAAGCGACTACAGCCAGACAGTAAATACCGTCTGTTTTCTTCCTGCTGTTACTGGACTGAACTGAACTGAGAGGAAATACTGCAGCCGCACATGAACAGATGATGGATGGTCCAGGTGAAACTGCATTTTTAATGACACTGTAGTGTGGACAGATATTTTCTAAACTAAGTAAAAACTAAAAAAGCATCATCCTACCCTTGTCCAATGGAAATGACATTAACCCATGAAGATCCAAATAAGTTTTTCTCTATATTTAACTTTTATTAAGTGATTTATTAACATTTATTTTAATATTATCCTTTGTATTTTTTTTGTTTTTTTTAGTGAACATTGTGTATTTTCCTATATTTAATTCAATGATCATGCAGATGTTTATTAAAGTTGATGGTTATTATATCAGAAACAGACAAAACTGAAGAAAAAGTGATTTTTGTCAGTCAAATCTCTCATTAACTGAACATAAACCCAGTGTTTCCATCCACTGTCATTGATTCAACTGCATGGGTTTTACTGGTGAACCAATGTAGAAGATGACAGTGTTTTCACAGTAACTACGGAGCCTCTGAACATCAAGAAACAAATGTAAATCCCAGTGTTTCCATCCGCTGTCATTGATCCAATTCCATGGGTTTTACTGGTGAATCAATGTTGTAGAAGATGATGGTGTTTCCATGGTAACAATGAAACTTCTGAACATCCAAATGGGTCATATCTGATGACCATGAAGGAATGAAGAACTGTATTTTACACCAATTATTGACATGTAATGATAGGATTAATGGATGAACAGGTATTAAACCGTTTAGATCAGTAGATGGTTCTGGTTTCCAGTGGATCTTTGGGTCTTTGTGGGTTAAGGTTTGGTCTGATCCAGACAAAACCTTCTTCTTTTGTAGCACAGACCAGCTGTGTGGTCTGTACCGTGATCTGATGGAGGCTTCACAACTGGATTTGGTTCCAATCCAACTGACAAGTTTGAAAGTCTGGATCAAACAAGCTAGATGTGAAAGACTTCAAACATTTACAACAGCACATGTTGAAACTTTAGTTTACACTCCTGCACCTTGAAAAGATGATGTATAATTTCCATAAGTCCTCCCGTCTGTACATCTTTCTAACTGATGGTTTGTTAATCTTTTTGTAGAAGAGCACAGCCTTTAGCGTTTTAAAATATGAACAAGGGTAATGGCAGTGAGTTATCTACTCCATCTGCAGGTCTAGTAGTGATGAGACCATGAACACTGGTGGTTACAACTAACCTAAAAGACAGATTACAGTCCAACTGGGTTAGCAGCAGCATTAAAGTAGAACTTTGTATTACAGTGGTGAGTGCTAAACTGGTGATAAACATGCTCAATGAAAACCAGTGCAAACCTAAAAAGGAGCATTCAGGTCTGTTCATACGGCAGGTCTTAACACACTCTTCTGATTTCTTGGTGAAACCCAACTTTTTTGTGTGCTCGTTTATGTGTGCTCCATATTAAATGTGACTTCTATTAGTTTTGAATCTGAACTGAATATGACCCTGAAGTGATCCACATGGACAAAAGAGGTTCTGAAGTGACCCACGTGGACTAAAGAGGTCTTGAATGATCCACATGGACTAAAGAGGTTCTGACAGAATATATGACATACATGATATGTATCGGATTTAGGACCACATACACAAGTGGTCCGGGTCAGATTTAAAAAAATCGGATTAGTGGTGTTCGAACTGTCTGTAACAGATCAGATACAGTTCACATATGGGGGTGAAAAAAATCAGATTTAGGCCACATTTGCCTGGAGTCTGAACGGAGCCTTGGTTAAGGGGTTCTGTCTGGGTCCTGATGGGACTGGTAGAATAATAAGGACTGTGTGTTACTGGAACAGGGCATATTTTCCAAAACAGAGGAAACTGGCCATCACTGAAGCAGACAGGGAAGTGGATTCTGGACAGTGTTGGCTACAAGTACCGCAGGCAGACGTGGAAGTTGCTCTGCAAAAGCCCACATCTGTGCTCGTGTCCATTTATAATAACTATTTATACATACAGAGTTAAACAAAGAGGCGGCTGCGTCGCCCCAGGCCTGATAGTCGACCATCCTGCTCTGGGCCCCGTGGAGGAGCCAGACAGAGACCCCAGGAGGGGCTCCTGACCCAAAAACATCCAACTGAATGGGTTCTACAGAGGAACTGCTATTTGTTCCCCTAGAAGTGTTGAGCTCTGAGCAGATCGACTGGTTGTGTTGATCTTAACACTGTCTGATGTAAATGAACCCTCAGGAGAAAGGGGTTCCCAACAGCTGGTTTGGACAAACAATGAGGACCTAAAATAAATTGAGGGGTCAGCCCTGAATTATTTTTAGACTCTAAGGACTCTAATCCCTCAAATGAAGAGATTTGAGAAGTAAACTCCTGATTTGATTGGACATCTCAGCCATTACATCAATTTCAGGGTTTTTTACAGACTGACAACCCAAACTGCTTTAGTTCGACTTAAGTAACTGAATTCTGAGCAGTTTTAAAGGTGTTAAAGGTGGAGCGGTTAAAGGCGGAATCAGTTGACGTTACAGACAAATGAGCCTGGATAAGGGTGGGGCACTAATTATCATGACATCATTTTCATATTGTGTGTCTGCATAATGTAGTTAAAATGGTATGATAACAATGAGTCAAAGCACATGTTTAATACAATCGTCACATGTAAGGAAAACAGTATAAAACATGCAACAAAATGACAATAAAACATGCACACACTAACACTCAGCCTGACTTACGAAAGTCTTCCAAATATTGACTGTGACCGATATGTTGACTTGCAAGATGTAAAATGTTTGAGACTGTGAATTAATATTGGAATTGGTTTGTGCAATAGATGTATAAAGGGAAAACTATGGAAAACAGCCCATACAGTGGCAAAATGAATAAATGAAACATAAGGCTAAAGAAATAAATATAAAATGAGAAATAATTTAAACAAATGTCACAAACATTTGTCATTGTTTTTGGAGTTGTAAAGGGTGTGTTTCAATGTTATTATACAGATATTCTAATTTATTTATTTTATTTTGATTTTTGTCTGTAATTTGGCTCCTCCTTCAGCAGATGGCGCCCTATGCACCGCCTGTGAAGCCTATACCCAGAGCCGAACATTGCATTATTAATATTGGCCTCAGCATTCAGGTCATTTTCACAGGTTTCAGATAAATATTGGTGACTGTTGTTATTTAGTTCCATGTCTTTCACACATTCCTCCATTCTATCGTCTCCACATGATTGTCCAAATGATGGTTCATAGAGACATTTTCATTCATCCCTCTGTTTTTCTGAATCATGCTATGCACCATCATGGACTGTCACTAAGACCAGTCTGTGCAGCTATCCAAGTGTATATGGCCGACTCTGTGGAGGTCTGCCCCTAGTGGCCGAACTTATTAAAGAGTGCAAAGTGTTTGGACAGACATACAGACAGATGGACCAACTCATGACAATAAAGTAATAAGATATTATCAAGATAAAATATGTAATTTTATGAGAATAAAGTTCAAACACAAAAAGAGTCATAATGTTATGAGAATAAAATTGTATTATTTCAAGAATAAAGCCATGAACTTTTGAGAATTAAGTCCTAGTTAAAAAAAAAAACCCTCATAATTTAATGAAAATAATATCATACATTTATTAAAAGTAGCAATGTTTTAATCTCATAAAAGTATATTATGTTTGACACCCCGATGTAACTGGAAAGAAATTGCATTTATCATGATATATGATCAAATATTAATAATATATTTTTTTTTAAATAATAATATCAAATGATGTTATACTTTATTCATCAGTGTATTTTGGCTACATCGCCCTTACCTGCATGTTTATATTTTGCACATTTGCCTGGGACAAATGGGTGGAGCAGCAGATTGAGGTGGGAGGAGTTTACTTTTACAGTCCTGACCATTTGGTTCAGATGAAAAGACACTACGTGGGTCGTACTGACAAATCAAAGCCTCTAAATGCTAATGTGAGAGCAAAGACACTGCTGAGAAACTGAAAAAGTTGACTTATCCTGAGATTTTAATGCATATCCTCATGACACCCAGCAAGTTTCATGGTTTTACTTTAAAAATACTGTCCACTACAAAGGACATTCCATAAAAAATCTAAACAAATAAAAATATTTTTTCAAAATATATTGGAAAAAAATGTTACATTATACAGTTTTTGATCAAAACAGTTGTTAATGCAAAAAAGCTAAAACTTTAAATTTGCTGATTGTCAGGAAGATAGAAATAACATTAGAGGTTCAGGAATTACCACATGTTTTACAACTATTAGTGTTGTTTTAAATTCAGCACTAATTTGTTGTGTCGTTAAAGGAACCCTATGAGAAAATTCTGACTGTCCAATCAGAGCAGAGCATGTTAATTATGTGTTTAACCCAAACATGCCTCAGGCTAAGGAGAGAAACCAAAGGGTCTACAGTTCAAGATTAGTGAACAAGTGGACGCAAACAGGTTGGCAGGTGTGAGGAGTGATCTATAATGAAGACGGATCCCATTTCCTGACGGAACAATATTTACTTAAACCATAAAAACCCCAACATCCACCACCGACCAAAACAATCCAGTGACCCAAACTGTTTAGTAATTGTTGATCCACTAATCCTACCAATGCATGTCAATAATTGGTGTAAAATACAGTTCTTCAACTTTTCATGGTCATCAGATATGACACATTTGGACATTCAGAAGCTCCATAGTTACCAAGGAAACACCGTCATCTTCTATATCATTGATTCACCAGTAAAACCCATGAAGTTTAGGTTCAGTTATTGATAGATTTGACTGAAAAAAACAGTTTATCTTCAGTTTTCTCTGTTTTTATGGTCCCACAGAAAAAAATAAGGTGTGGCCACAAGTTTCTTATCTCAAAGCAGGAAGACAGAGCCTCGCTGATTCTCTGTTTCGATTAATGCGTAAAGTGCAGATGTCAAACTAATACTGTGAAGTCGATCATCTTGAAAGGATGAGTAAAACCAAAGTTATGAGACAATAAAAACATTATTTTTTGCAATAGTGTCACTCCATTTGGTGTGTGTTCGGTGCAGGTAGAGACGGTAAAAACAGCTAATTTCTTGCAAGGGGGAAGTAAAGGCATTAAAGTGCGTCACATGGACCAATCAGATACTGTGCCATCTGCTGTGTGTAATATGGTTGCTGCATGACCACGAAAAATGTGGAAGTAATGGCGATGTACAAAAAGCAGTAATAGGATTAGCAAACTTCAAGACTTCAAAAATTTGAGTATATTTAGCAGTTAGCATTACATATCTCATGGCTACACATTCATATTTTCTTTCCTCACATGTCACTAAAGGGGCTCCATAGTTTCTTATATAGTAACCCTCAAATTTAATCTGAGCTTTTCCGAACATCTACATTAAGTACAGAAAAAAACACCTGATTTGAACTGCAAAAAAGTAACACTATGTCTTAATGGGTTAAGGCTAAAAACGGTTCAGGTTTGGTGATTTTCTATCTGATATTGTCCCTAAACTCTCTGTTTAAAGTGTTAAGTACAGCTCCTCCATCAGCATCGATTTTCCCATCAGTCCTTGTGGTAAAAGCATTATTGTGGTCTCAGTGAAAGGGGAGGAGGGGGGGGGTTAGAAGAGGAGGAGGTGGAGGGGTGATAAAAGTTAGTCCAAAGCAAACGGAGGAGGAGGAGGAGGAGGAGGAAGGGGAAAACAGAGGCCCTGCGGGACTTCAATCACTCTGAAGAGCTTGTTAGTGTAGCTGTGGAAGTGGTCAATGAGAGGGCAGAGTGGGGTCTGCAGGGCCAACAGATGTGAAACACACCTCCAGCTTATCTCACCGCCAACGCACACACACGATACATCCAACACATATACCAGGGCCTGATGAGTTCTGGGCCAAAAGAAGAGTGTGTGCATGTGAATATATCAATGCATCAAAGGTCCACTGGGAAACAAGTTGTTGCTAAAGTTATTTTGTTATTTCATTATTTTTTGACATTAATTAGACAAACACTACTTAACTGTTACTTACACAGTTACCTGGAGGAAAGGTAGAGTTTGCTCAAGCAGCTGTGAACTCTTAAATTACTCCGCAACTATGTCGTGATGGATAAAACATACTCAAAGTAAGTTTAACCCTTTCATGCATGACATCCATATTTGTGGATACAGTTTCAGCTCTTATTTCCTGATGGTTTTAAAGGCAGTATTCTCCAAACCACATGGGGGCAGTGTCTGTAAACCCTCAGCAAAACAATGAACAAAAGGATTATCTTAATTGTAGAATGTGGACTGACCTGTGATCTGTCGTCTTTTTAAGTGAACCTCTTTTAAATTTACTGTTCATGTTTGTGGACAAGACACAAGAGACTGTTCAATACAAAGAACATTCCATGAAAAAAAATAAAAATACATCTGAAAAAACTGCATCATGATGTTTCCTGTATAGGCATTTATTTCATTAAAAGAAGCCAGTACCTGTACTTTCCAGGGTCTCCGGAGGTTAAATATCTTCTTAATAAAACAATATTTTAAATAAATAAATAAAAATGCATTTCTACGTTACCATAATTTTAAGTAATAAAACCAATCTAAAAAAAAAAAACTAGATATTTTTTTTTCATAATTCATGCATGAAAGGGTTAAGGGAGGGAGGATTTTTATTTTTTTAATCTGCAATTCCACTTTTTCTTCACCTTCTTTCTCCGTGGCAATAAACTGAAAATTTTTGACTTGAGAGCAAGATATTTGTGCAAATTGTGTTGCATTTTGTACAATTGTCTGATATTTCACTGAATAAACAAGATTAAACTAAGAAATTCAATCTATAGAGAGAATACGACTAAAAGCAACGGTTAGGCGACAGTAAATGAGAGAAGTGATTAAATCATTATAAACAGGTAATAAAAGCATGTATAATGAAAAGTAATTTTTCAAGCCACACTTGAGCACTTAGTATCGTACAGTTTTATCAGTTCAACTCAGTCAGAAATACGACCATTTTCCTGGAAACCTCCGTCAAAAAGTCTCCACTAACAATTTTTCCATAACACAGAAGTATAATGACTTCTCTTACACTTCTGTCCTTAAATCCCTGTTATTAAACACATTAATGGTGGTGTAAGAGGCATTTTTAATCATACAAAGGTTAACTGTTGCATAATGTGTTAAAAAGTACTAGATTGGTTTTAATGGTAAAAGTGCAATAAACGTATCACTAAAAGCGCCCGTTGAGTGTTCGTTCATATGAGTGATTTTTAGCTCATTATACACCATCAAATACTGTAAATAAGAAACTCATCACCTTCAAAGACCATTTAATGGTACCCAACAAATTTCATACCCAAACTTTAGATCACTTGTATGTCAAATTAACCCATAAAGACCCAAACAGCCACTGGCAATCAGAACCATCTACTGATCTAAAATGTTTAATACCTGTTCATCCACAAATTCTATTGAAATAATTCAGGTAAAATACCATTCTTCATCATTTCATGGTCATTAGATATGACCCATTTGGAGGCTCTGTAGTTACCGTGGAAACCTGGTCATCATCACCAGTAAAACCAATGAAGTTGGATCAATGACAGTGGATGGAGACACTGGGTTTATGATCAGTTAATGACAGATTTTACTGGAAAAGACACTGTTCATTCAGTTTTTTCAGTTTATTCTGTTTCTAATATAATAACCTTAATTTTTAATCTGAGCTTTCATTAACATGTACATGATCAGTAAATTAAACATAGAAAGATGCCTGATTTACACTGAAAAAACACAACATAAAGGGGTTATTACAATAAATGGTGGTAAATCATTTAAGAAAAGTTAAATAGCCTATAGAGAAAATACATTATGGAACTGACGCAAAAGAAGCACTGGGTCTTTATGGGTTAATGCACTGGTTCCCAAACTTTTTACAGTGGAGTACTCCCTGAAGTATACTTTTTTAGCCAAGTACCCCCAACTCTCACTTCAGCATTTTTGGTTGAAAAAAATTATAATTAATTAATTAGGCAAAATGTGTTCCTGTGCCAAAGGCATCTGTTTATATTTACAAAACTTTGTAAACAAACAGCATGTACTGAACTTTATTATATCTATATATTTTTAAATCGACACTTTTTAAAGTAAATGTGCAAAATATAAACTGAAGAGAAAAATAAATAAATTGCTCATTATTTAATAAATTAACCTTTTATCAACAAAAGCGAATTCCTTATCTACTTAAATAAACTAATTTTGAATAATATAAAATATAAATATTCTTCAAATGTTACAGAAACTTAAACCATGTGATTGACTGTAAAACTATTTAATGAATGTATTTATTGTGTTTTATATTTTAGCATTCATTCTCATTATTTATTTTATTTTCAGTACATAATGACTTATTTTATGCATTTGTTTAAAACATTCCCAGAACCCCCTGGGCTTCTTGCACTACCCTGGGGGTGCGCCTACCCCACTTTGGGTTGAGGGGGTATATGTGCCCTTATTAACTCTGGTGTTGGAGCTGTGGTTTCTGCTCCACGGGGACAGAAACAGGTCCGTGTCTGTGCAGTCCAGACCTGTCCTCCTTTCTTTTAACACTCAGATCATTAGTGAGTCCAAATCCATCCACTCAGGAGGAACTTGGCGACAAATGCGAATCAAAACGCTCACCTCGTCCAGAATCTGGTCCAGCCGTCCCATGATCAGGGGCTCCACCTGCTCCAGGGACAACATCCACGCGGAAATGTGCGCGTCCCGCTGCTGCTGCTCCAGACTTCCAATCCGGGACTGCAGCTCCGACGTCCGCGCAAAAACAATGATACAAACTCCAACGCACAGTGCGCACAAGGCGATGCAAAGCGTCAGCCCGGACACATCTCTCCAGTTCCTCCACAGCGGCTCCTTGGACGCTTCAGGTGTCCTCTGCTCCGGACCCGGTGTCCCACTGACTCCAAACTTGTGATTTTGTTCCATTTTAAAAACCCACACTTATCCTCTGGGAAAGCCCTGTTTTCATCAGGTGAACTGAAATCCGCACGAGCGCAAACTTTCTCAGTTGTGAAGAAACTTGTTTCTTTTTCCAAACTTTGCGCCCTCAGATCAGACTCTAGATGGACGGTAGACAGCCACACATGGCGCTGGTGAACATCAGTCAGTGAGTGATGTTGCTGATTCACGGAACGGGACTCTATTCCTGTGCGCTCCTCTCCGGTTCTCCCGTGCGCTCCCGCTGCCGCAGCTCCGCCGTCAGTGCGCGTCTGTGAAACCCGAGCCGGCCTTCTCCTCCCGGTCTGCTCTGTGCTCTGCTCAGCTCCGGATGCCGCGGGCCCTTTGCTCACACTGCGGCTCCTCCTCCGAGCGGCTTTAGGTTAAATGCCGGGGCGGGCTCCGCGGCCGCGGTGCTGCCCCCTTTGATCCGCGCACTTGGCGAGGGGGTATTTTTAGGTGCGCAAAGCCAAGACGCACAGTCACATACTGGATGACTGCTCAGTGTATGAACAGCTCCATAACACATAACAGCTCCAATCCTGGGAATTTCTGTGAAGTTTATACAAGGTGCACCGGAGCTTTAGGCCTGGGGGGTCAAACTCATGTTGGATCAGGGGCCACATTTAGCCCAATATGATCTAAAGTGGGCCAGATCAGTAAAATAATATAAATAATAAGAGAAGAACTTATGAATAATGTCAACTGTAAAGTTTTCTCTGTTCTGAGTGAAAAAAGTCAAATTATGTTCTGAAAATGTTCATATCTACGAACTGTACTTGAACATAACATGAACAACTATGAACAAACTGAAAGTGCTTAAGAACAATAAGTGCAATTTTAACAATAGTCTGAGTTGTCAAATGTCTGAGTTGATCGGTCATACTTGTGCATCACAGCTTACAAATCATAGTGGATCAACAAATACACACAACATTTTATAATGCTTCCACAAGACTACAGCTAGTCTACCTGTTTCACTGCTAAAAAAGTTGTTGACTAGTGCGCAGCAGTCAGCAGCATGACAGCGCACTGATAGGAAATGAGAGGAAGTAGGACCAAGTGATTACGATGTGTGACTTTTTTGTCGACATTGGTTTGTGATGCCAATAAATCACTCTTTTGAACACATGCTGTTTTTAGAAGAAAAACATTTTATTTTAGTGACCCCCGCAAAACTTGCTGGACTACTTTCATTTCGACCAAAACCGGACCAGAACTGGGCTCACAGGACACTGTCGGGGGTAAGCCAGTGTGGATGTACTACACTGATGATGGGGATGAAATACAGATTCATGTCAAAAATACACAACTATCCCTTTAAAAGGAGTGATATTTTTCTTTTTAAATAGAATTCTGAATTTCCCTGTGGTCTACATAAACTCTAAATGTTCTGCTTGGGTCAGAATTCTTCATTAATTCAACTCCACAGGTTCATCTTCAACCCTATTTCTGATTAATGACACCAGAAAGGTGGTTTGTAGCTCTGGCCCTTTAAATGCACATAAGCCACTTCAGGCCCCGCCCCCTCCAGGTTGTCAGCTGTGCTGCTCTGTCACATTCAACCAACAACTGAACATTGTAGGTAATCGGCTCAACATTTGAATCATTATGTCATACTGGAGAAATGTTGGTGTGATGTCTGGACCTTATAGTTACAAATGTGGGGACGGAACTAGATATAGACACAACTAATTAAACAGGGATTCAAACAGGTTGAAGAAATCCACTGGATTTATGTCCAAATGAATATAAAGATAGTTTTGCAGCAGCTGGAGGGTTCAAATTCAAATTGTCTGAACTATTAGGGTCCAAATACACAGATAAATGAACCACAGACTAAGAAAAGTTTTAAAAGCCCTTTAAGACATTTAAGGTTGTTCATATTTGTTCAGGTTATTCACATTTTTTTTGCAAAAGGCTAGTGTGTACATGTAAACATTTTTGTGCAATTTAACTTTTTATAGTAAAACAAAGAAGAAGAAAAAAGTCCATTCACCTTGCAAACTTGAGCTTCTTCCCTTGGTCCCCTGAAGACTTTTTAGGTGTGCACCGACCTCCATACCTTGTTTTCACTAAAACAAAGAGAAAAAATGTTCAGTTTTCATTATTTAGCCTATGGGTTATTTTTATAGTATTTTACTGGTCTGACCCACCTTAGATTGAACTGACCTAATAAGATTTTAACATCTTTAATTACTAATATCTTCAGTGTCATTTTTGCATTCACAAACTCATCCCATGGGCCCCATGTTGGACGCCGGTGCTTTGGGCTCCTCAGTGCACATTAACCCTTAAAGACCCAAATATGCACTAACTCACTGATCTAAACTGATAAATATCTATTGATCCACAAATCCTATCAATCCATGTCAATAATTGGTGTCAAATACAGTTCTTCATCTTTTCATCTTCACTGACTGCCTGTCCGTCAGAGGATAGACTTTAAAGTTCTGGTACTGGTCTATAAAGCTCTGAATGGTTTAGGACCTCCTGACCCAGTATGAACCTACCAGGTCATCTGGACCCGGTCTGTTGTCTGTTCCCAGAATCAGAACCATAAGTTAGATCTCCACTGTTTCTTTTAATTTTCTTAATGTTTTTATCTATTTTATCTATTTATCTTTTACTTTTTAATCTTGAATCCTTTGTTTTGCTTCCCTGCTGGAATGCTCTAAATGTTTTATGTAAAGCACTTTGAATTGTCTTGTACATGAAATGTGCTACAGAAATAAACCTGCCTTGCTTTGCCTTACATGGTCATCAGATGTGAACCATTTGGATGTTCAGAGGCTCCGTAGTTACCATGGAAACCGTGTCATCTTCTACAACATTGATTCACTAGTAAAATCCATTAATTGGAGGTTTATAATCAGTTAATGACAGATTTTGTTGAAGAAGACACTTTCTTCTGTTTTGTGTTTTTGATTTGATAACCTTCAATTACCTTTTTCGATACATTAAAAAGAGAAAAATACCGTTTTTTCCAACTAATGCAAGACACAGAAGATAAGTACAATAAATAGTGGTAAATCACTTCAGAAAAGTTAAAAATAGAGTAAAAACATTTTGGAACTGACACAAAAATAGCACTGGGTCTTTATGGGTTAATACAGGGTGTGTGTGTGTGTGTGTGTGTGTGTGTGTGTGTGTGTGTGTGCTTTCTAACTAATAAACCGGACAGATCTGGCCTGTGTCTTTTCCAGTATTTATGTATTTTGGGTCAAGGATCAGAAAGGTGAAAACAGCTGATACGATGGGAGAACCAGGTCCAGCTGTGATCACACACTACCACAGTCAGTCTGGTTCTTACTGTGGCCCGGTTCCACTCTGCTGGTACCCGGTCAGACCTGACCGGTTAACGACCTAATCCCCCAGACTCCAATCAGATGGACTGGAGTTTGGCGGATCCGGGTTGCAATAAACTATCATGTTCAGTCCTGTGTAAAAGTCTCTGGTCCACGTCCATGTCAAAGCAAAACTCAAACATGACATGAAAGCCATCGGCCTGATGTATCAGGCACACTACTGCCCCCAGTGGCCTGACTTATCAGTGCATGCTAAAGCTTTCGGAACAGATGGATGGACAGACAACCAACTGATGACATTACTCTGTGGGCAGTTTAGTTTTTAGTGGAAAAAAGTAAAATTACATTAAAATGTTTTCATTTACAAACAATCCTTTAACAAAAAATGTGAATAATCTGAAAAAATATGAATAACCTGAAATGTCTTAAGAGAAGTGGAAATGTATCAATATTTTGCTTATTATTAATGGTTTTGATTAGTTGTAGATCCACTACAGTCTGTAAGTTCTAATCCACATTTATAATAATGTGGATTAGACATAAGTAAGACATATTATTGTTAAAACTGCAGGTTTTTTTCTTAAGATATTTCAGGTTTTTCATGTTGTTCACACTTTGAAAGAAACTATGTAGATGTAAACATGTTCATAATGTAATTGTATTTTTTTCACTATTATTTTAGTGGTTCGGCCCAGTTGAGATCATTCTGAGTTTGACCGCCCTGATCCAGAGCATCGATGAGTGAGTACTTTGTGTTATGTTCATTCCAATGACGAACAGGTCAAACAGCATCACTTTAATGCACTTTTAACACAAACACAAGAGTTTTCAAGACATTTTTCTTTATGTTTGTGTATTTATTTGGACAGGGAATGAAATTGCATCACAGTCATTGCATCACATCCTAATTCTTGTTTTTCTGTTGTTATTTATAATGAACATGGACTCATCTATGACACACAGCCTGAACAGGAAAGTCCCACGCTCTAAAATCTACCCTTAGCCCCTTCACTATAAAGTCTATGCAATGTCACACCATTTATTTCTGTCATTATTTGGTCACTTGACGTTGTTGAACCTCGATCTGACCAACTGAAGTTACCCCAGATCATAAGACTGATCCCACAGGCTTGTACCATAGGCACTAGGCATGATGGGTAATCACTTCATGGACCGCTGCTCTCATTCTGATACCCCCCATCACCGTGGCACAGGGTTCAACCTTTATACTTCTATCAAAGTGATGGTTGTTGAGGAGTTACTGCATCAGTTAAAGCAGTGTTGCCCCCCAAGGCACATTGGGACACCATTGGGGGGCGGTTGGAATGAGAAAGCTGAGAGTGCGGTGCTGAGACCGAAATGGGGGGCGTTAGTCTGTATAAGTATCAATACGAAGCAGCACAACATGTCATGTCAATGGCTAATTTGCGTGTCCCCTCCCCCCTTTGCTAAATTTATTAGAGGGGGGGCAGCAACAAGAAGCTCATGATGATGAAAATTGGTGCCTGTTCAAAAATGGTTGAGAAACATTGAGTTAAAGGGTTCAAATACTTGTTGCAGCTGAAACATATTAATCACTGCAGTAATTATCCAATGGAAGGATCTGAACTGTTTGCCGACTTAAATCCTGATGGGAAGGATTTGGTTTTTTGGTTGTGCAGTGTACAGAGTAACTCAATATATTTGCATTTATATGGATCATGGTCACCTCCACACATTTGGGAGGCTGACATGTTAGTTTTGTAATTAATCTGTATATAATGTAAAGAATATACTTCAAAACCTCCAACACTTTTAAGTTCATTTCAGTTTAAAGCTTGTTGTTGGAGAACTTCATGACTAAAGCATCTGCTTCTGTACAAACAATGGTTTGTTTGAGGGTTTATATTTGTTTTTGTGTTTTAGTGTGTACACGTATATTTTGTCAAATGAGGGACGTGTGGACAGATGTGAAACAGAGGGAGAGAATACTGCATTAGAACAACAGAGGGCTCTACTAACAGTCCTCTGTAGACCTGAGACAAACAACTATGATCTCATTGAAAGTGTCTTTAAGCCTGTTTACATTCACACCAACACACTGATCATTATCTGATTTCTGAAATTATCAGATTATCATTGATCATGTAAACAGGATAATCTGATCTGCTTTGCATGTGTTTAAAAAAAATCCATATAAACAAAAGTTATATATATATATATATGACACTGTGATCTGAAAGAAAAGTAAACAAACAAAATGAAAGATAGCAGCAACATGTGACCTATTTTGTCATCTTATTAGCTCCTCCCACATTAGGACGGCTAACCCTGACACCGTAGTCAATAATCCAAGACCAGATGTTTTGAAAATGATAGGAAGTGTATGTCTTGCATCATAACGTATGTACATACTCTGATGAAATAAGATAATGGACTGAAATATATAAACCAGGGTTTTAAGATTAGCGCATTTCTGAAGTGAATGGAAACGCATCACATCTGATTATGGGAATTATCAAATTACTCACAGTTATCAGATTTTTATGCTCATGTAAACAGACTCATTGTAAAGAAAAAAAGAGAAAGAGTCTATTTGCACCCAGTGTAGTTAGAATTTTTATTTGCATGTGCTCCTAAATACACTATAAATTTCACACACTGTTTTTAGTCGGATATGAGTGGAATGCTAATGCCGTTTAGCCCAAAGCTAACCCTAAACATTGTGTGGTTTGTATCTTTGTGTTTCTGTCCTTTACTGAGTACTGGAAGACTTTCAGAGTAATACTCTTCCTGGGAAAGTAGTTACAGGTGAGTCCAGTGGCTTTATCTGCACTGGTGCGCTCAGCCCCTGATCATTAACAGCCACTTTTGAAGTCCATATTCCAGTATGTTTACCAGGCCTTAGTTTTTATGAGCTGCTTATCTCGCCACACAACACAAATACATATGATGTAATGTAGGCTGCACGCTGCCAACATAAACCTTTAATCAGTCTCTCCCTCCCACAGAGACTGCTGGGTCAGAGTTCACAGCACCTTCCACTTTCACATTTGACCGAAATGAAAGGCAAATGAACAGGGAAAAAATGGACAAACTGACAAAAATGTACATAGTAATCTATGACTAAGTACATGTACTACAAGACCAGCTCTTCCAAGCAGTCTCACCTCAGTTGTTTTGTTCTGAAACAGAGTGTGATTAGTGCTTCACATATGAACAACTGAACCGAGCCAAAGACTTTCTCCAGAACAATGGACACAATCGATCCAGGTGTGAAAACGCTCTCATAAACTACAACCAACTAGTACTTTTGACTCAATTTTTCTTTATTAGTGACTCATATTTTGTAACGTTTAACTGCTTTTATTGTGGAAGCATTTTACTTACTATACTACTATTATACTACTATCATTATAGACCAATGTAACTTTATTCATTCCATAATTCAGGAAAATTCAGTTTAACAGTGTCCAGTTGAATCATAAATAGAAAACAATACAAGTAACACTGTCAACGCAGATTCATGTGAACAACTGCTGTTGTGTGGATTTGTTACTGGTATTATTTGTGTTATTTGCGCTGTTGTTGATATTTTGTTTATGGTTTCCTCTCTCGTTTAACAGGTGTTATATATTTAATTTCATTGTAATTTATTTCTTGCCCAGTTTACTCAGTTCTGTTACTAGTTATTGTTCCAATTATAATTGTCACCATGGTTGTTATTGTTAGTATTGTTGATGTTCTTTTGTGAGGGTCTTCGCCACCTCCTTTCCCTTCACTCCTTCCTTCTCTCCTCCCCCTCTCTTCTTCTCCCTCCTGTCACTTCATATCAGGTCCAGCATTGAAATGTGGTTCATCAAATCTCATAATAAACACAGTAAAATATCAAGGGGAGCCTCATATACTTTATGAAGATTCCCAGGGCAAAGCAAATTTTCTCAGCTTCAAAAAGCAGCCAGACTAACGTTCTACTCTTATGATGCTGGAGAAGACAAGTTAAAAAAAAAAAAAAATTATTCTAGATGTTTGGTTTGTTTTCCAGGTAATGATGACATTTAATCAATATTTTAGCTGTGAAACATAATTTATCTAGAATGATAAACAAAAATCATGCCCAAAATAAAAAATAAAAAAGATTAAAATGTTTTGACTAAAACTAGACTAAAATGTTGAGAAGTTTAGTCAACTAAAACATGACTAAGAAAAAGTGTGAGTGACTAAACTAACACTGACACAAGACTAAATCAAAAAATGGGTGACAAAATTAACACTGCAAACTAGAGCTGTGCAATATATCGTATTTAAATCGCAATAACGATATTGGCGTCAAACGATCTGAAAATTAATAATATCGATTATAAACGATTTTTGTCATCTATGTGTATTGCCACGCACCGGTGGGGCTGCAAAGGGGTTCATCAAAATGCGTGGTACGTCACTGACTTCCTCCTCGGTCTCTGCTGAGTGAAGTAGAGGGCTGCGTTGGAACTGGGACCCGCGAGATTTGCGTTGGGTCTCGCGGGACCCAGCAAATATCGCGGGAACGGCCGGTATGGGATTGACTGGGCAGGAGCGGGCAGCTAATAAAAAGCATTGCGGGATCGAGATTTCGCATCAATCAATCAATCTTTATTTCTATAGAACTTTTCATACAGTTTATGAAGCACAAAGTGCTTTACATGTAGATCAAGAATTTAAAAATTACACCACGCACACA